>CAUYQG010270877.1:0-25800 GCA_963574415.1 Tarsius wallacei | reverse complement strand
ACCGAGCCCGGCTTGGGGATCAAATTTCAATATGAGGTTTGGGGGTGACAAACATCCAAACTACATCATTGGACCAAAATCCTGACTACAGTCTACAATAGAACCTACGGCTGTGGCGGAAGGATCGCCGGAGCCCAGCAGGTCGAGGCTGCGGTGGCCGGGAGCGGCCACTGCACTCCAGTCTGGGCGATGGAGTGAGACTCCAACTCAAAAGAAAAAAAGAACTAACAAGTTTATTCAGTAAAATGCAGGATACAAAGTCAAAAAACAAAAATCAGTTCCAATTATTTACACTAACAAGGAAAACAAAAATTAAGAAAATAATTCTATTTTCATTAAAGTAATGATGGGTGGCCTTATATAATGAATTTGAAGGTGTTTCCTCTTTATATTCTTGAAAAGGATTGAGAAAAATGGGTGTTAATTATTTTATAAATGGTTGCCAGAATTTGTCAGTGAAACTATCAGGTTGTGAGCTTTTCTTTGTTGGGAGGTTTTTGACTAATAGGTCAATGTCATTTCTCATTTTAAGTCTGTTCAAATTTTTTATTTCTGTTGGCAGATTGGTATGTTTTTAGAAATGAATCTATTTCTTCTAGGTGATGCAATTTGTTGGTGTATAATTGTTAATTCTTATTATCCTTTGTATTTCGGTAATATCAGTTGTAATGTCTCCTCTTTAATTTTTGATTTTATTTATTTTAGTCTTCTCTTTTTTTCTTAGTCTAACTAAAGTTTTGTCAATTTTGTTTGTCCTTTCAAAAAATTTATTTTAAGCCGGGCTCGGTGGCTCAGCCTATAATCCTGCGCTTTGGGAGGCTGAGGTGAGTGGATCACCTGAGCCTGCAGGTTCGAGACCCGCCTGGGCAACTTGGCAAGACCTCATCTCTACAATAAATCAAAAAAAATTAGCCGGGTGTGGTAGCACGCGCCTGTAGTTCCAGCTACCTGGAAGGCGGAGGTGGAAGGATCACCGGGGCCCAGCAGGTCAAGTCTGCAGTGGTCGGGAGTGGCCACTGCACTCCAGTCTGAGTGACAGAGTGAGACTCCAACTCAAAAAATAAAAATAAAAAATAAATAAAATAAATAAAGTTAAGTTGCTTGAGATCTTTCTTCTTTTTAAATGTAGGTGCTTATTGCTATAAACTTTCCTCTTATTTCTGTTTCTACCATATCCCATAAGTTTTGGTATGTTGTGTTTTTGTTTCCATTTGTCTTGAGATATTTTCTAGTTTCTCTTTTGATTTCTTCTTTGATCCAAGTATGTTGTTTAATTTCCACATATTTTTGCATTTTACAGTTTTTCTTTTGCTATTTCTGCTTTCACATTGTGGCTGGAAAAAATACTTAGTATGATTTCAATCTTCTTAAATTTGTTAAGACTTATTGTGTTGCTAACACGTAATTTCTTTTGGAGACTGTTGCATGTACAATAGAGAAGAATGTACTTTCTGCTACTGTTTGGTGGAATCTCCTGTCTATGTCTGCTAGGTCCATTTGGTTTATAGCATTATTCATGTCTGCTGTCTCTTTATTGATTTTTTGTCTGGATGCTCTGTCCATTATTGGAAGTGGAATATTAAAGTCTCCTCCTATTATGTATTGCTGTCTACATCATTGTTTTCTTTATATGTTTAGGTACTCTGATATTGAGTGGATTTATTATAATTGTTATATCTCCCTGTTAAATTTACCCTTTTATCATTGTATAATGTTTTTCCTTGTCTTTTTTGACAGCTTTTGACTTACAGTCCATTTTGTCTAAGTATAACTTTCTTTTGGTACCTTTTTTAGATGTCTTTTCCATCCCTTCATCTTCAGCTTAACTGTATTCTTAAATCTAAAGTAAGTCTCTTCTATACAACATATAACGGATCTTTTTGTAATCCATTCAGATACTCTGTCTTTTACTGTGGAGTTTAATTTACATATATTTAAATAATTATTAATAGAAAACGATGTACTATTGCCATTTTGTTAGTTGTTTTCTGTCCCTTTTGTAGTTATTTTGTTCTTCTTTTCCTCTCTTGCTGTCATTCTTTGTGTTTTATTGATATTTTTTGTGTTGGTATGATTTGATTCCATTATATCGTTTATATTGTTTAGCTTCTTTAGGCATGTGGTTACCATTGGCCTTACATGAAACAACTTATAGGTATTGAAATAGGGACCGAGCGCTTAATTCACAGACACCGACACCAAAAGTACAAGTTATAAAAAGGAGAGGCTTATTAGCCAAGAGCCAGCCAGTGGCCACTTGCCTGTTGGACATGCCAGTCCCACAGCAAGGGCCCCCATTTGCTGTAGGGGCTTGCTTAAATGGGGCAAAACCACCTTGGGGCTTTCCAAGTGGGCCAAACCGCAACATCCTGGAGACCTAGGTACTTTTCAAGCAATGCTAGCGGGGTTCACAGAAGCGAAAAAAAAGCTGTTAAACAGTTTAACCTAGCCAGCAGGTGCTGTTGCCAGTTTCCAGGAAGGGAACTTTTTCTTAACTGTGCAAAGGCTGAGTACATGCTTAACTGTGCAAAGGCTGAGTTTATGCTTAGCCTAATTTTTGGCATTGTAGATGTCTTTTTAAGCTCCCTTCCACAGTATAGTCAGGCAGAAGGACAATAAGAAAAATTGACCCATAAAATAGAATCTTATATGGAGCACACACCCTATGAAACCACTGTGGGGATTTAAAATGTGCACTACATGCCAGGCTCGGTGGCTCAGCCTGTAATCCCGTACTTTGGGAGGCTGAGGTGAGTGAATTGCCTGAGCCCGCAGGTTCGAGACCCACCTGGGGAACTTGGTGAGACCTCATCTCTACAATAAATCAAAAAAAATTAGCCGGGCATGGTAGTGCGTGTCTGTAGTTCCAGCTACTTGGAAGGCTGAGACAGAAGGATCGTTGGAGCCCAGCAGGTCGAGGCTGCAGTGGCCAGGAGTGGCCACTGCACTCCAGTCTGGGCGACGGAGTGAGACTCCAACTCAAAAAATAAATAAATAAATAAATGAAGTGTGCACTACAGTAAGACATGTCAATGCCCCTCAGAAGAATTTCCTTTCAAGACTAGAAAATGATTGAAACTGTGAGTAGATATACTGATATACTCCCCATACGGCTTCATTAAATGTGTGGGCAAGAGGGCTACAGCACTGCCAAAATGGGCTAAATCTAGACACGCTTTTCTTGCACATTCCAAGAAACAAAATATCAATAATAATTAGTCTATATGCCAGTGCATGAGACAAAGACTGTAAATGGATATGGAGAAGATTCTCTGGGTGGGAAGGCTTCACACATAGCTGGCAACTTGGACAGATATTGGTACATTGGTAGCCCTAGGAGGCTGTAAATGAATCCAACAAAAACTTGCTATGGCATGGGTTTGTCAAAGCCAGTGGTAGATAGAAATTTTTAAAATACTATTCAAGCACCAGAACTGAAAATATTGTACTAATTTGAATCACTGAATCACATTTCTTTAGACTAAGGAATATACTTTACCGCCTATAATGTCCAGCAATGCATACAGAGATATCTTTAGAGCAAGGGTTTGATGTGGACTTGAGAAAGACAATAGAAACATTTGCTGTCTCAAATAGGATGGGGGAAATAAAGGCAAAGAGAAATGCCCAACATGCCTTCATGAGGGTGTGCTGACACTCAACATGAGGTGGCCAAGGGATGATTCCCAAAAGAGAAATTCTTCCACTTTTCTGGGGGATTTAGGAAGAAAGTATAGAAAAGATTGCTGGTGTGACTGTTTTCTCTTTTTTTCCTACTTCATCTCAACTTTCTTTTTGACTTTCTGGTGTAATGGTCTCAAGACGAGGACAGCAACTACATGTTCCAGAATCAAGGATATCTCTAAGAAAGAAAATGCAATCTCTTAAACTTGTAAGTCAGAATTTTTAAGATGCCTTCACCTCATCTGAAAATATTGGAGTTGACAGTGAATGCAGCTGATTGCACTGTGGTTATTATAACTCAAGTGTTTTATATGTCTATAATCTTCCCCTACATAAGTGAGAGTGGACAGAGGGGAAGCACTTTCTAGACTAATGCTGCTCTTGGAAATCTAGACTAGCATGATAGCTAAACCTAACATCCCTTCTAAAGATTAAAAAGTTTGGATAAAATGATAAATGGAGAAGAAGAATGTATAGCAGTTGATAGTAAAGGAATAAATAAACGGATTATGCACCAAGAGAAATCCAATATTACATTGTCACTTTGAAAGAGACTCAGAGCAAGAGATAGTATTATCTCTTAGACCAATGATACCAGGTGCCTAGAAGGGGTAGGCCATATGCTGCCAAGATCTTGCCTGCTTTCACAACATTGTACCCCACATCTTTAAAATAAAAATTTAAAAAAAAAAAAAGAAAGCTTGCAAAACCAAGTGAAATCTCTCTGGGCATTTAAGCTATATGATATGATGATGGATTGGACTAATCATTGATGACTGAGTGGGACTCTAGTAATGCACCAGAACCTTTTGACTAATTTTTCAAGTCACATCAAACACACTGTGATATGGTATAATTCTGGAATTGTTGGTAAGACTATAATACCATATTGATGGTCAAATGTATTGGGATTGAGAAAAAATTGACTTCTGTAAATGTTAGGCATATGATTTTTTGACTTTAAGAGAGCATTGATCTGTTTAATTCAAAGTTTGGCCTTCAGGCATGGTAACTTGGGGCTGTAATTCCAGCTAATTGAGAGGCTGGGGTGGGAGGATCGCTGAAGCCTAGAGATGCAGGGCTGTAATGAGCTATGTTCACACCACTGCACTCTGACCTGGGCAACAGGGATAGATTCTAAGGGGGAAAAAATTACCTTGTCAAAGTGGAGGTCTGGCTTTTGCCCTTGGCTTCTGGAGAGTAATCTATGTTATAGCTGATAGGATATTGTTTAGGATGGGACTTGCCACACTGAATCTTAGGATAGGGTTGGCCATACCTAACAGTTTTAGGGAGTATACTGACCAGGTTAGAAAGACTGACCATGTGATTAGAGTGTGGGGGCTTTGGGCCAAGCAATATCAGTGAACTAGTTGCTGAGCTGATCACATGGGTAATCAACCAATTGATTATGTAATAAAATCCTAACAAAAAACTCTGGACACTAAAATTTTGTATTTATAAGCCTCCTAGACCTTTCCCTATGAATTCCTCTCTTCCTTTGCCTGATTGTAATGTATCCTATTTTTGTAATAAACTATAGCCACAAGTTAATAGCCTTCAATGAGTCTGTAAAAACTTCTAACGAATTACCAAAATTACCAAGAGTGACTTTAGGTGTCCCTAAATGTGCAGTTGGTATAAGAAGTGAGGGAGGTCTTGTAGAGACTGCACTCCAATCTTATAGGTAGGCTGACTTTAAGTGGGAGAAAAAGGACAAAGATAGGAATCTCATAGACAAGAGACATAGCAAATAAGGTCAAATGTCATCTGAAAACAAAAGCAGCATATATTTAAAATGTTGATACAAAGTTACAAGTGTGTTTTAATGAAATAAATACATCTCTGTTAAATAAGAAGCAACAAAATACGAAAAAATGAACAGTTAAATTCTACCAAATGCTAATTTCCACAGGAAATATTAATACGTTTTCCTATTTCAGCTTCCATATTCTCTTTATGAACTTTCAATTTTATTTTATAGCTTATTTACATGAAAAACTTCAAATTTTCAATGGTTTTAGTCCTACATCTTTTTCTAACTTAAATTGTATCTGTTTAATTTTTTTAAAAAACTTTTCAGTTGTTTTAAAAATGCAGTTAATCTGTGAACTACATTCCATGGATATCCAAACATTTTCCACAATGTTACATAATAAAATAATGATTTGTTTTTTAAAAAAATATTTTATTCCCTGTTCCCTTTTAGATTGTCCAATGTTTTGAAAAAGCAACTTTATTTCTTATTGAAGTCCACAGACAGGGCATTTTGTGACTAGAGAGCCACAGCACTTTGGAATTTGAGTGTAAATTTTTTCTACATAATTACCGATTACTGTTGACATTTCCTTGTGCCAGTAAAAGCCTTTTTTATCTTTGACCATCATGTTAATTTGGTTTCTTTCCCATCTTTGGCCATTGGCGCATGCTACACTTAGGCTGAAAAATATGTTACGTACCCTTGTCCAAGCTGTGCTTTCTCCAGCAAAGATGTATAGTTCAATGAAGCATTATAAGTATCACGTGCCAGAATAAATGATTTAATTTGTTTTCCTTAGGTTCAGCATCTTTTATAAGATGGAGTTAAGAAAACAGAAACACAAATCATAAAATTTGAATCTCTTTGATCATAAAAAAGGCAAGACAATTTTTGGTATCAAACGATAGAAAAATGTTTTTTGCTTTCCTATCCTGCTCCCAATGTCTTTTATGAAACAATTTTCAGTGTGAAATTGAGACAAGGAAACAGAGAAATGAGGTTCCTGTTTACATTTTCCAAGCACCTGGTGTTAGATTTTTAGTTTCTTGCATCATTTAATGGCTAATTTAGCAGTTTCTTATATAGACAGTATGTTTTCTTTATATTTTTGTTTTATGATGAATCAATTCTTGGGGTTCCTAGTACTATTCTGTAATAAAACAGCAAACATACTTGCTCCAGGAGAGTAGTGCTAATAGATAGCTATAGAAAATGTAAATAAACAAAAAAGCGAATAAATTAATCAGATGTAAACTGGGTTTTTCAATGTTTTCAGCATATTATGAGTTTTATCTGCACTTTTCATTCATTCTGCAAATATACCATCAACTGATCTCCACAACTGCTATGTTTCAAATTCCAAATTAATACCATTTGAAATAAAAAGTATTCACTGCTACATTATGCATACAAGGTGGAAAAAGTAATTAAAAAGAACTGTGTGAAAATAGCTAGTCACAATAGAAGCAATGTGAGACTCTGTGTCATTTAAGCAAAGGTCTTAAGAAATTTTGTCATATGACTTTTAATCATTTCTATTTGTCTCAAAGAATTAAGGGCTTTGAGAATCACTCAAATTATGCACACGGTCTTCCCAACTTCAGATAAACATAGCAGGTTAATGTCACAATTTTAAAAATCACACATAATATTGGATTATTGCCATGTAACTTTTGAGGCTTCTGTGTGTGTGTGTGTGTGTGTGTGTGTGTGTGTGTATGCATACATGCATGCATGAATACATACTTTAATATTCTGCAAAATATCTAAACCCAACCTCATATGGCTCTTCTCTTCAAAAATATTTTGAGTACAATATAATACCAATTCTACTGCTATCACTCTGCAATGCAGTAAGATCAGATACATAGACTGACTCATATTGGGGCAAGAAAGTGTTCAATAGTGTGTAGATTGTTAGAAGGAATCACTGGTAAGAAAGCAACAGTATGTAATGTCAATACAGTACCTATAAGTGTGTGAGAACTAGAAAATTTTTAAAGAACAGAAATTTAAATGCTGAGAAAGGGTCAGTTCTTTCCTTAAGAAAATCTTCCAAACATGCTCAGAATATGAATTTTTCTTCTCAGAATGAACATGTCATGATGCATAGCCTTTCTTAGTATGAGTAAAGAAGAAGTCAAGTGAAAAAAGAAAAAAAGCTTCCCAACCGAATGGGCAGCTCACTAGTTGAAGCACATGCTCTGTGTTCCTGTCAGTAGTACCCAGGGGGGGTAACTGAGTGAGACAATCCTGTGTGGCAACATAAGCAATTTCATGCAGAGATCTCACAAGGCAGGAGGTACCATACCTTATATCGCCACAGCCCTGGTGGGAGGATAGCCTTGAGGATAGTTCTACGTGAGCTCAGCATGGGTCAGAAAGGGCTAATGCAGAAAGCAATTTTAAATACATTTAAAAAGACATGGTTTTTCCATTGAAGATGAAACAAATATCTTCTTAGGATGAAAAACTGCAAATGAGAAATTGCAAAGGCAGTGCCTGAAAATAAAATCGCAAATAGTCTTAACTTTCAGTGGATGGAAATTGAAACTACAAAGAAGAATTGTGTTTCTTTAATGTAATCAGAAAAATCTTGTGGTCAGCAAAATAAGAATAAATACCATTACCATTATTACTATTACTGTTTTTGTTGATATGCATGCAGAAGGTAACTGATGTCTTCTAAAACAATTAGGGAGTCCAGAAAGAAGGTGGCAAAAAAATAATAATACCAAGCCCCAAACTAAACCGGGTTAGAAAAGTGTACTATTTCCTGTGTTATCAGGGAACAAGAGCTTGAGAGTGAAGATATTAGATCTTAATTAACTCAACAATTAATTCTGAGTAAGAGAAGAGACACCTTGACATCCAGGACAACTAAGTTTTGGTGTTGTTAGGAGCCAACCTGGTACTAGGCTATCTCATGTTGTTCTACTTTGGTTGGAAAATAAATAATTTCACAGAACACCAACATCAGACAAGGTCACAATGATAAAGTGAAACGAAATGCAAGCGCACACATTTTTTTTTTCTGAGCACGAACAAAAATCAGGTCATTTACTGTGCAAACCACCAAAATACCTAGTATCAATCTCTCCCACATAATATGAAGAACTGCTGTTTCTCTACCAATTACAGCTTTAACCTTACTCTAGTCTGTTCTTCTAAATAAGATTGACCAAGATGCTCTATCACAGAACTTTGCCCAAAATGACCTGACACAAACACCAGTCCTACAGTAAGTCCTTTTACAAAGACTCACTCTCTTTCCAAGATGCCCCAAGGTACTCCATTATGTGCTGTCTTCCTCGTTGCAACAAATGATAAACCAAAATTGTTGATTCCAGGTGTGCTCCAGGCGGTCCTTGGCTAGAAGTGCACAACTGACTGTTCTACACAAAGCCCAGTGTGTAGCCCTTAGATTGAGGAAGATGGTACTATCAGATATGTAGGCATCACTGTGGAAGAGGATTTTTTCTGTGTTGTTCATTGTTTTCCTAAAATAGCCTACCATATAACAAGTTCTCAATAAATCTTTATAAAAAGAATGAAGTAGCTTTCAGTCTACTGGCTTGTCCAGAATGTAAATCAATTTGAAGCACTCGGTAGGAAGCCAGACACAAACAGAGTATACCACAAACAATAACTCATTTCAAATTGTGTTTAAATCAACAGTAGGTGTATATATATGTAGGTTAACTGTATTCTACATTTGTGTAGAGTTGACAGAAACATTTGCTTTTGAACCTTTGCAATTAATTACTATATCTCCAACGTTTCAAGTCCTTTAACTTCTCATCTTTTTCTAGCATGTACATGATGTTATAAAAATCATGCTTTAATCCTGGAGTTTAAGTTCTTGTTATAAAACTCCAATCATATTGTCCTACTCAGCAGTTTCTGACCAATTAAGATTCTGTCGTTGAGCCCATTTTTCTTTGTACGTGAAATTGCCTTGATCCTCTTCCTGGTTAGGTTAAAATAAATTCTACTAACAATTGCTTTACCTGATATTGTGCTGTGTCCCTTAAGCAGAGTAAATTATTCCCACTTCTCTGAACTGAGGAAAATATATTCATGCTTTCTCTGTATTGCTAAATATGTTGCGTTATAGTTATTTGTGTGTAGCAATTTCTCACCCACTACCTTGCCAGGTTCACATAGAAGATGGGGCATCTATTCCCCTTTCTATCTCTAGCAGTTTGGCACCATCATTGCATTCAGTATATGGTAAATAAATAAATTTGTGTCCTCCCAATTATTTTAAACTTCAACTCTATATACCACTCTACTCCTCAAACATCGAATAATTCCCCACTGTAGGATAAAACCCATACTTCTTTACCTAACATTCGAGGCTCCGTAAAGTGTTGCTTTTCATTGTATTTCAGTAATATCTTCCCTTACTTCTCTATGTGGATAATTTAATTCCATAAAATTTGGCTCAGGATATTTATTTAGTCATTTATTACTTATTTTTCCCTTCTAGAATGTTTTCTTTCATCCACCTAGCTAAGTCCTACTCCTTCTAATCTCCTGAATAAATTATAACTTGTAATATTAATTGATATACTGATGGAGACATTACCATGTATTCTAATGTACAGAAGATAGGTCTCAAGTCCCCAGGGGGCCTTGTGCACTATAGATACCTAAGACTAGACTGATGGCAATTATGTTGATGCCAATACTAGGAGAGAACCCAACAGATACAGAGAAGGAATTTCTACCCAATCTCTTAAGGTAAGTTCTCCCCTCCCAAGAATAAAACAGAAAGAACAGAGCAGGACATTGGCCGAGAATGAAAATAGTTCCTGTCAGACATAACTAGTGGTGAGGAGTCTGCCTTCTCAAGCAGAAGGAAGGCATGTGGTTCTGCAGATTTTCTAACAATATATCATTACCTTGCCAGATACTGGTGCTTGGGCTTTGATTATAAAAATTTCATGGGTAGGCTTGGAAATAAAAGTTATTCTGGGTTGATATCTTATTCTTTTATAGCATCTTATATCTGCAGCCTCATAATACTATTTTTTTTTCTCTTTCTAGCAGAAAAGCAATCTTTTAAAATATTGCTGGCATGGCATCATTATCTTGGATTATTATTCACTAGACCTTCATGATATGTCTATTTTAAGGTATTACTGATCATGGTGTCCCTTGGCACCTCTATCCCACACCACTATCATAGAGAAATCTGCAGATCAGTGAGAGATGATTCTTCAGAGAAATAGCATCCCATCTCAGGAGCACAAAATTTATCTATAAATATTTTGCACAGCATTTGACTTATTTCTAAACTTTTTTATTCCTCTTTTTCTCTAGTCCTGAAGATATTGGAAGTTTGGATAAATCATATACTCATTGCTTTTGAATTCAATTAAGATTTTAACATTTAAAAGGAGGGGGCAATGAAAACAATATTATTGAAAGCACTATGGTTGTCACTAGAAATTCAAACAAAGGATAACAAGTACCAAAAGAATTCATTACACACCACCAAAAATGGCAGCATATGAATAAATGCAAAAACACAATGGGAAAGAAGAAGAGATTTATCCTGAGGGGGTGTGAGGGGGTGGTTTGGGTAAGGCTTCATGAAGATCTATTTTCAACAGAACCTCAATGGATTAATTAGTAATTTAAGAGATGAGCAGTCTGGGTCAAGAGTTCAAAAATCAAATTCAATAAAGCAAAAGGAGTGTTCTGAGAAAAAAAAATAACCCTAGTGTGTATATATATATATACATATATATATATATATATAGTCTTCCAACTATTGACCAATAAGACTTCTATAAGATTTCTATATGATCCATCATATTTTCTTTGTTACCATGCTTGTTAAAAAAAAAACCTGAGTTACATCTTGGATTCTGTTATACTACCTAGCCTCATTCATTATTTTTTGTCATAGTTTTTCTTCTTTTATTTTCTCTTTATTTTTTTATTTTAATTTTATTCTGCATTGTTTTCACTGCAGCATATTTGTGTTTTTCCTGTTATTATCAGCTTCCTAAAATAATATTATGCAAACAGGAAGGTTGAAAAACTAATAAATTCATTTAAAAGAAGTTGCCAAGATTTGTGTGAGAAAGAAATCTGGAAATAAAAGATGACTCCAAAACACACATAGCTTTGAATGTCATATTAAAAAAAAAAAAAAAAAATATATATATATATATATATAGTAGGTAAAGAACAACTGGATATTTAGTTGCAGCAAAACATAAGCATAGTTATCCATTATAAAGATAGTTGTAAAAGAGATGATTGGAGGAAAGTAATAGTCAAGTGAACAGTAATGTGGTACTTGCAATAGTCTACTTAGTTTTGAACAAGGAACTCATACAACTCAATAGGAAAACCAAACAAAAAACAAATAACTAGACTAAAAAGTAGTCAAAGGACGCTAATAAACTTTCTTTTTTTCCAAAAATACTCATAAATATGACTGACAGGTAGATGAAAAGGTGCTTACCTCCACTAATGATCATGGAAATGCAAATCAAAACCACAATGAGATGTCACCTCACACTTTTTAGAATGGCTATTACCAAAAAGATGAAAGAAGTTTTGAAGAGGATAGGGAGAAAAGAGAAAATGTACACGCTGTTGGTAAGAATGAACATTGGCACAACCATTATGAAAAACAGTATAAACATTTCTCTGACATTAGAACTACCAAGTTATTAAGCAGTCCCACTTCTGGGAATATAGTTTAAAACTTTGACATCAGGACCTCAAAACCAAAGTAATAGGGTCAACAGAGTAAGGGGGAAGTAGGACATAAAACCCCAGTTAAAGAAAACCAGAAGCTTTGTGTATATACTCTACCCAAGTGCTTGAACCACATATCAAGTAAATTAATGGCCATTTCAAGTAATATCTGAGCTACTATCACTACAGAGAAGAGAAAATTGGCAGTTTAAGTCTAACCAAACTTATTCCATTCTAAAGTAGAGCATCATCATTATTTTTTGAATCACTCTAAGATGCTAGAGTCCCCACAATGTAATATTTCCAATGTCTACAATACAAACTAAATTTACTGAACATGAAGAGACAAAACATATGACCAATTCACTAGAGAAAAGACAATCAACAGTGCCTAACCTGAGATGATTCTGATGGTGGGATTACCTGAAATGGATTATTTAGAATATAATTATACTTGTAAGGTAAAGGCAAACATAACTGCAATTAATTAAAAAAGGAAATATCAGCAAACAAATAGAAAAATTTTAAAGAACCCAAATGTAATTAGAAAACTGAAAAATATCTGAAATAAAATGATTTATGACATGAGATTAATAGCTGCATGATAATGACAGAGAAAAGGGCTGGTGAACTTGAAGATAGATTTAAAAATTCATATCAGAAGAATAGAGAGGGTAAAGGATTTTTTTAAATGAGCAGAGCTGAAAAACTAGTGGAAAATATTTAAAAATCTAACAATTGAAGTTTGAGATCCAGAATATATTCTAAAGAAAATATAACTAGAAACATAATAAACAAACTGCAGAAAAGTAAAGAGAATATCTTGAAAGCATCCAAAGAGAAAGTCATAAAAGTAGGCTGAGAGTAATCCAGAGTGAGCTTCAATCGTTTTGATGAATCTTGAAATTTTAGCAGCTGGAAAACATGTTATCCCTCTTTCCCTGCAGCAAATTCTCTCTTCAAAAAGCTCTAGGCAACACATTCTTACCACTGCCACAAATAACACTTGAAGAATTTATCTCACAATAACATGTTAATTATTAAAGACATGTATTAATTAAAAAGGCCCCCTGACAAGAATTTCCCTTAAAGACTGCTTTAGTTATCTAAACTCATATAACATATTACACCCCAAATCTAGTCATTTAAAATGACAATCATTTTATTCTCTCCCAGTTCTGTGGCTTAGCAATTTGGACTGGGTCAACTGGGCAGTTTTTTGTTGGTCTCACCTGAGTCAACCACATGACTGCAGTTATCTGAGGGTGGACCCCTATAGCATAGGCTTCCCTGGTTAGGTAAGTGTTATATGAACCCATCAGCATCAGTGTACCAGCTAGCATTGTTGTGAGAGGCTGCTTTCAGCTTCAGTAATTTTTTTTTTTTTTTGAGATTTTTTTTCAAAGCATTTGCCCATTTCATGATGGGTGATTTAGGAGTGCACCAGCTTACACTGCACTGAATGTTCAGCAGCTTTTGACCAAAATACCCTCTATGCCTCACCCTTCCTATTCATCTGATCTTGCCCCTCAGAACTTTTTTTGTTGCTGTTTCCCCTCGAAGGGAAATGTTTTGCCCTTGTGGAAGAGGTGGGGTTAGCACAGATGTGGGGTTGTCTCACTGTTGAGTGAGCCTAAACCAAAGGTTTCAAGTTTAGGTTTATGGACTTTGAGGTGTGGAGAAGGATAATGAGGGGGTAAGACTAGAAGTAGATAAGTACTGAGTAATGAGGAACAATGTCTTCAAGATTTTCCCTTTCTTCTTCCATATGGAGATCTCAGCAGGGGCACCTGAAGAAGGCCTTTACCTGCCTGAGTCTTGGGCTTCCGTTTCCTTCACTGGCGGTGCACCACACCTGGCGTGACCAGGACAGCTCTCTCCATGAGACCTGCCAGGAATAACCTTTGTAATTATTGCCTAGGGTCAGATATGAGAAATCACGCACAGGTTTTTAATCAGGAGCCAGATTCTAGATTCCTCAATGGGCTCTATCACCAGGGCTGGTCACACAGTTAAAAATATATATTATATATTTTTCTAATACTTTTCTTTATAGATATACAAAAGCATATTTTTCTAATATTTTGCTTTAGAAAGCATAATACTTTGCTTTAAACATATTTATTTATATATATTATATATATTATATATAATATACTTTGCTTTAAATATATCTATTTAGAAGCCAAGACTCTTGGGCTCCCAAGTTCCAAGTTGTTCTGTGCAATTGTCAGTGGTTTCTGATCCAAGAAAGAAAAGTATGTCTGGTATGGCCCCACAGAAGGAGGACAATTCGAAACTTTCATCCTGCATCTGCAATCTCCTGCTGAATGACATCCTTTGACTTTAATGCTCTTTTGTAAATTCTGTAGTGAAACTGAATCCTCCTTCTTCAACAAACTGGAAATGAATAAGTAGCATCATTGGAGTATTCTGTGTCTTTTTCAACAATGTAACTGGTCTAACTGCCACTATTAGTGCACACAGACCAGGAAAGTCTCTCCCTTCCCCACTCTGCCACCAAGTTTCCCTCCCTGGAAGAAAACAGTGTTATAAGATCCATGGGAGTGTCCTTCAATAGATATTTTATCCACATTTAAGAAAATGTATATAAATACCTTCCCATTTTACACAAATAGAAAAAAATGGAAACATTGTTCTGTTTGTTGCTTTTGACAAAAAGTCATATTTTAGAGTTTTCGTTTTAGTGACATTTGATAGGAAGGTTACAAGATCTATCTTTTACAGAGATTGAGTTTTTTAAGCACAATAATTCTTGGCTCTAGTTCTATAATTTTTGTTAAATGCCTATATAGTATATTAATCTTAACACATAATACTGATGTTCAAAAAATGTCACATCGCATTGTTGCTGTTGTTTCCTAGATAAAATTAAAACTTCTTCTAAACTCTATCAGCAGGAATAGGAGATTGTTTGGTCTCAGTCATGTGTTACATGAGAGGTCCTTTCCTTTCCCTGGTGTTGTGTAAGAATCCCCGGGAATTACAAGAAGCAAAGGTAGTGGGAGGCTTTGCCCTGTGTCCACAGCAGTGGTCATTGTGCTGCATACATGGTTGTCTGCAGTGCTGGGCATCCTACTTCCCTTGGTGCCTGGACACTCAGCATTCCAAAAACAGTCTCCTCCATCAATAAATGTTTAGAGTTTAGAGCCACAGACTTCTCCCAACCCACTCAACTCCATAAGCAAGAGTGTTGTGTGTAAGAGACGCATGGTCTCATTTTTTTTTAATCATTATTATTTTTACCACTGTCTTGAGAAAAATGTCAAAATCCCTGTTTGTTTCTCTCTCTACCTTTTTCTCCCCCACCTTTCTTTTTGAAGGGTTTTGTCATGTCACCTCATATAGACCTTGAAGTCCTCATCTTTCTTGGATAAGCCACTTTAATGTCTCTTGGTGGGCATGAAATACAAAAACTGTTTTCTCACTCGCCTCCCTCACTGCACAGTCCTCCCATCATGTGCCCAAAGTCTCCAGAAGTAATTCAATAACACTGAAACTTGGGTTGTTTTGTAATTTCCATTGCCACAAAGGAAATCAGTAAGAAGCTGTTTTCCTATACATCCTATAAAGTTATAAGCCTCAGGTGGCAGAATAATCATGAATCTGGGCTGAACCTTGGACATCAGCCATGCTTCACACTGTAGCCGCCTTCTGCTGACACTATTATGTTGTGTTTCAAAGGTTCTAAATAGATTGGTCCAGAGTTTTTGGAGTTGAAAAAAATTAAAAACATGGACTCCTATGAAATCAGGTTTTGATTTTCTTTGAGCACAGCATCCACTTGTGCTAGCATATTCAAGATTCCCACCCTATTCCAAACTCCTCAAGAAGTAGCCAGAACAACAACGTTGTTCAACAGTTTTCCTTAAGCTTTAGAAGTGTTTCTTTACAATGGTGGAAACTAATAACCTATGCCAAAAGTTCTTTCTACTTTTGACAAGGACTTTTTCCATTTTAATTTAAATTTGCAACAGTATTTCCACTTTAACAGAACATGATTGTGGTAGGTTGAATAATGACCCCAAATGGTATAAATTCCTAGTCCCTGGAAACTGTCAGTATTCCCTTACCTGTCAAAGACTTTACAGATATGATTAGGTTAAGGATCTTGCTAAAGGAGATTATTTTGGATTATTCAAGTAGGTCTTAAAATGTAATCAGAGATATGCTTATAAAAAGAGGTCAGAGGAAGATATGACCACAAACAAAGAAGGAAAGATAAAAATAGAGCAGAGAGCTTTGAAGACGCTGGTCTTGAAGATTGAAGTGATGTGGCTGCAAGCCAAGGAAGACAGCATGCACCAGAAGGAGGAAGAAGCTAGAAGAGGTTATCCACTAGAGCATCTAGAGAGAATATGGCCACAATGATACTTTGATTTTGACCCGGTGATGCTAATTTTGTACTCCCATTCTCCAAATACATAAGAAAATAAAATTATGCTGTTTTAGGCCCCATATTTGTGGTAATTTGTTATAGCAGCCAAAGGAAACTAACATAATGATGAAATAATCATTTTTAAAAGAGACATGCTTTAAAATATAGTCTTTTAAAGATGCAAAGTTTAAGATCAAGAGAAAATATTACAACTAAAGAAAAATCATGATTTCCAACATTCTAGTTCTTTTTTGTTGTTGTTGCCTTAATTATGTCCCAGAGAGATATCTTCATATTAAGAACTAACACTTATTGAGTGCTTATTATGTGCTAGGTCCCATACAACCTGCTTAGTATACATTACTTTGCTTAATTTACAGCAACACTATAAGGCACAAAATTACATTCATTTTGCTTGGAAGGAAATAAGCTCTGAGTGAGGGTAAACATGTTGTCCTGGTCATACAGCTTATGATGGCATTTTCTGGCAACCATTTTAAGGAATCAATATCAAAACTTGTATAATTATCCACAGGGTGGCTTTTTGTTCACAGTAATATTTTATCAATATACAAATTTACTTTGTCTTGAAGCTGTCTCACATTCAAGACTTCATAACTGTCATAATGATGTTTGTTTCAAACTATCTCAAAGAATGATTTTGCATACAGCTGTTTTGTTGCATTGTATTAACCTCAAAAGTTGAGAATAGAAATAAAACTAAGAATTGCAAAGGCATAAAGAATAGCATAAAATGAACAATTAAGACTCAAAAGGGGGCGAAGGGTAAGGATGAAAAAACACTGATGGGGTAAAATGTGTAAAAGTGAGGGGATAAAGGGTACACTTAAAGCCCAGACCTCTGCCACTATATAATGAATCCATGTAACAAAAATCATTTTTACCTCTTAAAGCCATTGAAATAAAAATTTAAAAATTGAGATTATATTTTTTTAATTCCTAAAAAAATTAAATGTTTAGTCATGACTCAGTCTGAAAATATTTTGTACGGACATTTTTAAAAGGCTTGAAGAAATGAAGGGATAAACTAGGTTTCTTATGGGAAGAAAGACATTGCAAATATGTGACTTTTTAAAGGTAATTTATCCCTGTAATGTAACACCATTTAAAAATATAATAGGGTACTTTTTGACAAACTGCAAGATGATTTAAAAAGGTAAATGAGAAGACAAATTGAGATGAATAACCACGAATATTTTGTGAAACATCAATAATTGACAATTTGCACAGCTAGTAAAAAGTATTAATATTTTACCACAAATAAAAGTTTGTTATTGGCTACCAAATGAACAGAACAATGGAACAGAAAAGAAAGGGCAAAAGTAAAATCAAGTATACATAACAACTTAATTTATAATAAAGTTGTCATTTTAAATTAGTTGTAAAATGGTAAATTAGTACATATTGGGAAAAATAAACAAAGTTAGGAATGTACTTCAAGATTGTTACTTACTCATTTGTTCTTCTTTCTTCCTGGAACACAATACCAATGCAAATGACTGCCTCATTCCAAATTCTTTCATCCTCAACTCAAATGTCAACTCTTCAGCAATTGTTTTGCTGACTACCCAATTCCCCAACATTGCTATAACCAAGTCAATCTGTTTTCCTTTTTATCTGTTTCATTTCTTTGTGATTGTTATTATATAGTTGAAGTTTCACTCTGTTGCCCAGACTGGAGTGCAGTGGCTGCTCCGGGTCACCGCAGCCTCGATATGCTGGGCTCCAGGATCCTTCCGCTCAGTCTTCCAAGTAGCTGGAACTACAGGTATGTGCTACCATGCCTGACTAATTTTTTTTTTATTTATTGTAGAGATGAGGTATCGCCAAGTTGCCCAGGTGGGTCTCGAACCCGCGAGCTCAGGCAATCCACTCACCTCAGCCTCCCAAAGCATGAGATTACAGGCTGAGCCACCGAGCCCGGCCATAAATATTTTTACTGTCTACTTCACTAAGATGCTTGACACACAAAAACTAGTCAATAGAGATTAGATAAGGAGATGAACTAATATTATAGAGAAAAGACAATTTTTTGATCTATAAAATATCAAGATTCTATGTTAATCATCGTTACAACAGTTAAGAAAAGTAAAATAACAGTAAAAAATTATAAGTACAGAAATTAATCATATACAGTATATAGATTTAATATTATAATTAAAATTTATTAGTTTTGTGGTAGAATTGTCACAGGAAAAATAAGCAATTCACAAAGGAATAAATACAAATAACTACTAAAATACAGAAAAAATTAGGTAATTCATAAAATAAATGCATATTAGAACAAGAAAATACTACTTACTCTTTGCCAAAGTGACGATAACTCTATAAATAATTTTCTGTATTGTAGCCAATCAAATGGATAAATGTTTTACATGTATATTATCTGTGGTTGATTAATTTTTCATCATTTATCTGGAGGATAATTCCATTCATATACTTATCACATGTTCATTAAACACCTGTGTCTCAGAGACACCTTTTATGTAATGTAAATTTAATAATGGAGAAAATTGAAAATATCTTTGCACTAAACTATAGCATACACAATATGCCATATACATCATTTAGCGAGTTAAGTGAAATTCACGCTAAGTAGACAGAAGTAAATGAATCAGGAAATATGTTTACAGAGACGTAAGATATTGAGATGTGATATAAAGTGAGCTGTGAGCAGCTGCCGTAGATGGATAGTCTGAAGAAATGGCATCTAGGCTGAACCTGAATGAAAAACTCTGGCTGAAAGTGCAGCCTTACAAATATCAGAGTGAAGTCCTTCCACTCAGAGACTGCTAATGCGGGGTTCATATGTTAGGAAAAAAGCTTAGTGTATTAAGAATAAGAGCTAACGTGCATGGTGGGTTGACTGATACTTAATGAAGTCAGAGAGATTAAGCAAGATACGAGTCACATACTGCCTTCTACACTGGAGAAAGAGTATCATATTTTATAACTGATGAAATTGGGAGGTTAAGCAGAATAACATGCAAAATGTATGATTTTTATGACTACTGTGACTGCACTGTGGTGAATTGGAAAGTTATGAAGAAAGAGTGAAAGCAGCCCAACAATCAGGAGGCTGCTGAAGAAACCCAAGGAAGTGATTAGACTTGTATTAGAACGGTGCTAGGAGAAGCGTGTAAAAGCGGATGCATTTGGAGTTTTGTTTTGAAGGCAGTTGACAGAGTGCAGTGATAGATTTATGGGAAAGGAGCAAGCACGAGGAAAATACCCAGATTGTTGGCTGGAGAATTCCTCAGAGGAGAGTGGGATAGACTATCTGACTAGAGTATGGACAGGCAGGCAGAGAGCCCAGCAGATGCTAGTGTAGGGAAATGGCTGTGTGAGCGACCAGACTAGAAGCTGGTACATTTTAGACTGCCAATATAGACAAGTGAGAGTCTTCTCCAATGTTGTGATGCTACCTAAGCCTACTGAGTTAAGACATTATTCCAGGGAGAAATGGGCTAGGGGAAATCCTATAGTCTCCAAATGAATGTTTACCCTGAGTTGATAGAAGTGACGAAGCAAACAGAATGTTAGACAGAAACTAAGTTGAAGAAAACTCAGTTGACACTTTTTAGAATGCTATGACAGGTATGCACCTAGAGAAATATGTTTTTATGTTTTTGTTGAACTGCATTTATTAAATGTTTCCTCTAGGTGCTGTACTATAATAACATATTTTTGTTGGTCAATCTCCTAGTACTTACAAAAAACAATCCAGAATTATCCCCATTTTTCAGATGAGAATCCTAGGTCTCAGAGGGATTGTATAATTTTCCTGAAGTTATGCAGGATTAAGATTAAAATTCAGGAGGACTGAATCAAAAGGTCACATATTTTGTCCCTGTGCAAAACCTCTACATATGATCTCTTCATCATACCATCTCTTATTAGGGAAGTGACTCATCTTGAACTGGTGGGAGGTGGTTATTTCCTACCATACTACCTCAGGGGGATAAGGAACATTCTGTTTCTAATAGCTGAGTGCTTTCTGGTAAGCCACTACACTTTTTTTCCCTGTAGAAAAGGAAAAAAATTATTTTTGCTCACAAGAATTTAAAAGTTAGAGAAATACAACTTCTGGTATTGTTCACTATCACCTTTCTCTTCTCCTTTCCTATTTATGTTCTCAGGTGATAATCTTGCTTTTTAGCTCATTCAATATAATGAAAAAATCAAAAGAAAAATTCCACAGGCAGCCACCAACACTTCTACTGGCCACATGCACTTGGACCCAGAATTCACCCTTTATTGTCTGAGAAGAAGTGTTTTGTTTAAGGAAAGAAAAGATATTGAACAACCTCTGATTTGAACTAAGGAAATTCAATCTGAACACACATGTATATGGTTTGATGTGTTCTGTGTGTGTGTGTAGGGGGTGTACAGTACATTATGTGTGGTATATGGTATATATGTGTGTTTATGTGGTGTGGTGAGTAGTACTGTGTGGGGAAAGGATGGGATTGGTAGGTGACATGAAGAGCTTATTTGAGGTCAGTTATCATGAAGTTAAAGCGAGTCCAGTTATTATGGTGGAATACAGTATTTTAGTCAAGCTTAACGTAAGCAGAGAATTATATTTAGCCAGGGCTATGGCAGAATTGAGTAGTATGGTAAGAAAAAAGGACAAGAAGTTGAGTATGAACCCAAAGTCTTGGTTATGGACATTGACTCTGTTTCACTTCCAACCCTACTGTACCCAATATCCACAATTATCTCCTTTTCAATTCTGCCCCCTCTTGTCTGGTTCACTGCAGACACATTGGCCTCCATGCTCTGCCTTAAGCATGCCAGGCCTGCTTCCAACCCAGGTCCTTTGCACTTACTCCTCCCTTTGCCTGATATCTTGCAATCCTCTCCTCTTCTTCCTTCTCCTCCTTGAAATCTTCACTCAAATGTTACATGTTGCTGAAGCCTTTCTTTGGCCACTTGATGTAAAATCAGTTTCTTCTGATATTTTATATCTCTGCTTTATGTTTTCCCATAAAACTCACCACCTGAGCATAAATTTAATTAACTTGTCCTATCTTATTTAAACTTTTAATTTGTTGATTTTGAATGTAAACCCAATCAGAGCAGAGATAATTGTCTTTCACTGACATATCCTCAGCCCTTAGAATAGCTCTTCTTGCTATTTTCCCTTCCTCATTCTATTTGCTTCACATGGAGATAGTTAATAAATCTATTATATGTGGAAGAAATGAATAAATGAATGAACGGACAGATGATAGAATTTAAGCTGAGAAAGAAGTGAGCCATGATAAGGTCACGAGTCGTAAAAAGTGAAAGCCTTAATGACTTGTATGGTCCACTGGGTAGCTAAGAATTGTTGACATTGAGGTGCCAGAAGGATCGAAGGGGAAAAGATGGTCATAGCATACAATGCAGTTACAGGTAATGACAAGGTTTAATATTTAAATATTAATGTTAAGAACCCCATTTTACTTTCTGGAAAGCAGTCTCAAGGTCACCACACTGCCCTGTCCCACTGTATTGTCCTGTGACACCACTCTTACCGGTGACATTGGTGCTGAGGTGTTTTCAGGCTGGAAAAAAATCAAGGCCATTATCAACTCTCACCCAAAGCTGCTAATTCTAGTAGTATCTTCTAACCTACTTTGATTACAGAAATTTTGGTGTATCGCCTTCTTCATCTTGGCTCCATTATCAGCACTAGATTAAATATATTAAAAGTTTAATGAGCTATAATATTAATTAATAAACTTCAAGGTCTGGTCCTTGCATTTCCAGCTGAGGGACATACTAATTCTGCAATTAAGCCTACAATTAAATAGCGGTGCTGGCTTAATAAGCATAATGAATATGCAATGCTTATAATTAAAATAATTTTAATACTATCTTATTTTGCCATCTAGATAATTGAAACTATTCACCTTCTTTAATACAGACTTAAAATTGGACACTGACTCTTGTTTTCCTGCTCTTCAGCTTAAACAATAACAAAAATATATAGCATGTATAGTACATAATGTTGATCAGGGTAATCAAATTTGTCATTAACAGGAATGAAAAAGCTTGTTCTTTTTCCTCTTAGTCTCCACTTGCTCTAAAAATATTGTGCAATTTGAAGCTTGTAAAAGGAACAAACATGTTGACTAGATTGTGACCGGTGGAAAGAATTTAAAATGTAAATGGTGCACCCATTTCTTCACTTGTTTTCTACCCAAAAAAAGCCTTTTTAAATTTTATTTCAAATATGTTGTGCTTGATCATTTTATCTGCTTTAAGTCTGCTTTTCTGCCTAAAAATAAGGTGGTGATGTTTTCATTTTTTTAAATGGCAATGTTTAACCAGAAAGGAACTTATTCTGTAAAAATACATCTTCAGAAAAAGATCTCCTTCCCTTCAGATAGTATATGGTTTGCTGATTTCAATGCAGGTTATTGAGGAAAACCAAGCTCCTCCCATTGCCCTAACAACAGTTTTTTTTTTCTTTTTGGTATATTTTCATGACAACCAGGTTGGTCATCCTCTCCCTCCTCCAACTTCTTGATAAAGGAACTGCTTGATTTTTTTAAAAGAGCATCATTGAAGTAAGTTTATATACAAAAAGTTGGATATATTTATTAAGTACATTCTGATGAGTTTGGGTATATGCATTCACTTAAGATACTATCACTGCAATCAAGTTGCTTAACATACCTGTCACCTCCAAACATTCCCTTGTGTTCTTTTGTGTGTATTTTTTGTTGTTTGGATCAGTTTGGGGGTTTTCTTTTGGTAGTTTGTTTTCATCTGTTTGTTTGTTCTTTGGTTTTTTGTGTTAAGAACTCAAACATGAATAATGTAAATTAGATATTTACTCTGGCCTTCCCAAGTCTAAGACCAGAAAGGCTTCTGAATACCCTGTGGATCAAGTGCATGTTCCTGAACAAGAGAGAAAAATAACACAGCAAAGGAAGTGCAAGATGGCCACTCCCAAGGAAGGAGTTAAATTGTATCCAGGCAGCACTGGAGAGAATTCCTGGGCATTTCTTTCTCCTTAAGTCTGCTCTAGAGAGGAACAGACAGCTTCAGTCATCCAGCAGATGAACTCCAGGAGTCTGGAAATGAAGTGACTGTAGTCTGACTAAATCAGGAGAGTATGTGACTCAGCGTGAAGGGAGGACAGGCAGCGTTGCCTTGGGGAGAAGTCAGGGCAGGCAAAGAATACCTTCTGCTTCTCAGAAACTCATTAGAGGACTCTTGGGAGACTGATTATAAGCACTTGCCTACTTGCCCTCTAAGCTTTTATACTTGTGTTGAAAACATTAATGGATGAAATAATTATGTGTAAGGCAAACAAATTTGCAGACTGAGATTTCCCAGGATTTCTTAGTGCCCATCTACAATTCATCTATTCAGTATTTACGTATGCACTTTGTACTATAACAAAGGAGCCTTTGAGAAATTCATTGGTGATATTTCTTTTTTTGTTACTATACACTTATCAGCTAACAAATGAAAGATTAAATTCTCTACCCTCCCTTACAAGAAAGTCAGATGAGCCATAGAGTCCTGGACAGCTCAAAATTCTTATAAGAACTGGCATGATGATTGGTAGGAAAACAGGCCTCTGAGCCTGTGCCCCTATGAGGGTTTGAATTAGATATCAAACAAGTAAGGACTTCCTCAGAAAGGGTAGACTGCTGGGAAGAGAGAGTGTCTTAGTCTGTTCAGGCTGCTATAACAAAATATCTTAAACTGGATAACTTACAAACAATAAAAATTTATTTCTCACAGTTCTGAAGTTGTGAAGTTTAACATAACAGAGTCAGCAGATTCAGTGTCTAGTGAGGGCTTGTTGCTTATTTATAGTACCTTTTATGCATTTTCACTTCTTTTATGAGGCACAAATTCCATTCACAAGGGCTCTACCTTCAAGACCTAGTCAACTTCTAAAGACCCCCTTCTCTTAATATGAACACATTGGGAATTACATTTCAGTATATGAATTTGAGGGAGCACAAACATTCAGACCATAACAGAGAAAGAGCCCACTTTTCTGAGGGGCAAAAGGGACTGCTAGGAAAAACAGCAGAGGCACAGTGACACAGAGAACAAGCTTCTTCTAGCTACTGAGCAAGACTGTCTTCATATTCCCCTCAGCTTTACACTCTAGACAGGCTTCTTCCTGCCTCTAGGCCCCTGACCTCCCTCTCAGTCTGTATTTACATAAACCAGTTGACCTACCCACAAATACATCTCCCCTTCACTTTTCTTTTCTTTGCAAAAACAAAAAAAAGTTTTCTTTGCAAAACTTGTCATTGTAAATTCTTTCTCTGTCTCTTTGGGATGTAAATTTTTGAGAAGTCTCTTGCCGGTTATATAACCCAGACCCCTTCCTGAAGTACCCAGGAGCCATTCCTTTGAAATGTAATCACCATGCTGGATGATATCCTTATCTCCCAGGCTCTGTGATAAGGTAGGAGGAGGTGTACTTTGCTCCAAGTTGTTAAATAACTGTTTGTCATGAAGATAACTGAAAGCTTGCCTTTTTTCTTAAGGTAAAGCTAATTAGCAAACACAGATGACCTAAGACTCTACCCCCACTCCCACCTCAGCTCTTGAAAGCTTTCCTGCCCTTTGTTTCAGAGGAGCTAAGTATCCAGACTTACCTGTGCTTTCTCCTCTATTGCTGGCTATTGTTAGAGAATAAAATTAATTTTTGTTTGGTCATCTTGTCCAGTGTGGTTTATCTTAAACAATACACAGATAAATTGTAAATTCTCTTTGTGACTAATGGAGAGAAGAAAGGGACTCCCCAAAAAACAAATGACAGCAGCATTCTCATTAACCTTGACAAATAGTAATTTCTTTTTAAATAGAAGAATAAAGGAATATGGTCTGAAGTACCCAGGAAAACTTAGAAAAACTATATTTGCTGTGAACCCCTACCTCACGTCTGCTGCACTGTCTTCTATACACCCCCTCTTAGCTCACGTTTGATATATTATATAAATTCTTAGCTCACGTTTAAAATATTATACAAATTCCTACCTCACATTTACTGAATTTCTAACTTTACCTCAAATTCTGTGAGACTGGGCACGTAATAGGTGCCTGGTAGTGACTGCAGTTGTAAAGCTATAATTTAATCAGTGTTTATATTTAACCCTGTTAAGCTTCAACTTTTGCAAGGAATGTAAATGCTGAGCAAGCAACAAGCCTCCTCCCAAACATTCCTTTACCTAGATTACTGTAGACC
>CAUYQG010270873.1:0-17860 GCA_963574415.1 Tarsius wallacei | reverse complement strand
TGTAGTTCCAGCTACTTGGAAGGCTGAGGCGGAAGGATCGCCTGAGCCCAGCAGGTCGAGGCTGCGGTGGCCGGGAGCGGCCACTGCACTCCAGTCTGGGCGACAGAGTGAGACTCCAACTCAAAAAAAAAAAAAAAAAATCGACAATTCTAACCATCTTCCAGCTTTAATTTAGGAAATGTCTCAACCCTATTGCCTCTGTTTTTCCATTGCCTCAATTTTGCATTCTGGAAAAAAGCTCTAAAAAGAATATTTTTAAAAAATTAGTATTGGAATTTAAAATAGAAAAATTTCTCTCTACTTTTAAATATTCTTACATTATAAACCTACTCACTGGAATAACCATGTCTTTCAGCAATTTAAAATACATATTTTAAAATTCATTTTAACACATGTGTATTCTATTGAGTTTTGTTTATTTCAACAGATACTGAAGTAAGCCTACAAGTTCCATGGGAATTTTAGAAACAAGATAGGGGAAATGTCTAGATTTCATTTCTTTTTTTCAGTATTTGAATTCAAGCCGACTACAGCATATCAGCCTCTGGATGTGTTCAAGCTGTCATATTATTTTTTTCATGAAAGTTATACAAATTGGAACTCAATGCATTGGAGACATTTGACGAAAATAAAGAATATAAAGGCACCAAAACCAGTTCATGATCTTCCTCCTTAAAATCCAAGTTTCCCCAAATAACATAAGATAACTTGTGGCTATGTGTGGCCAAGTAGAAAAACATTTTTAACATTAAATTGAATCTCTCATTTTGAGAAAGAAGAGAAATTTTTCCTAGAGTAATAGAGCTTACAAAAATAAAGTACTGGAAACTGGACTGTATTTAAAATTCACAGTAAACATGTGCACCCTTGGCATTCGGGAGTTTTCTCCCACATTGACTCTTTGCATAACCAGTGATGGTTTGCCTTGTAGTGAGCCCATGGCTTGGAGTGCATCAGTCAAGAGCACACAGGGACCACTAGAGTGATTTAGGAAGAGTCATTTAAGAACCTTTTCTAATCCAAGTGATCTCTAATTTGAGGGATCCAATCTCTGAATGCTTGCCTAACTCTATCATCATTTTTTCACTAACAAAATGGAATTTGTTACAAATGAGTGTTCAGTTGATATGCACAGGTCTAAAGTGCCTTCAGCTGGTAACACTATTAAATAAGGTGTGAGACAAAACTCAGCAAGCGTATTAAAAAAAAAAAAGAAATGAAAACAATTGCTATCAAAGCTTTAATCAAAGGGGAGGAAACATCCCTCTACCTCCACCTCTCTAGTTTTAGACTATCTTCAAATTACATCAGTATGTGCATGATTGCCTTGTAAACCTTTTCCGAAAGGCTTGACACCAAAATTTAAAATATTTTCCAAATTGAGTTTTAAGAAGAAAAATGAACGTTTTTCCTGATTTATTGCTTGTTTGTTTATTTTCAATTTTGCAAAATTTTAATTACATTATTCTCAGCACAGTTGGTCATTGTGCTCTTTCAAATATTTTTGGCCTCCCAGAAACATATGTATGTGTGTGTGTGTGTGTGTGTGTGTATTTGTGTATAAATATGCATAGTATATATGTTATATATGTATATAATATATATAATATTCAGTACATATACACATATATATACTGAATATTATATATAATATGTACATATATTTGACAAATTAACATCCACCAAAACACATGCAAAAAAATTATCTTTTTGAATTCTCTTCATACTTCCAGGTGAGTTGACAGGTCTAACTTTATAAAACTGTCACTATAAAGAGCTAAATAGCTTGGCATTGTTTCAGACTGGTAGCTAACAAGTTGGCCATGGGTTTTATTGTCCAAATCTGCTCAGTGAAACCCCACAGCAACAGTGGTCATTACCAAGAAGGCAACCAGATATTGTCAGATAATCTAGAGACCATAAAATCTGCATGTTATATGCATAAATTTGCATATTAAAATTTAAAGGTCTTAACTCCAAGAGGGAAAATTAAGTGACTTCCTGGAAGCAATGTTATTATGTTGGATCTCAATGGTCATGTCTGGACATTTACATATTGTGCCATGGTGCTTTGGAGTGGGATAGGAGGGTCCATGTTTTTAGTGGCCAACTGAAAATCAAGCTTCAGATAATATATACAGGCACAAAGGGACAGAAAAGATCTCTAGTATTCTCTTTGGCTTCCTTCTCTACGTAGTCAACAAGGTTAAAATTTTAATTTCATATGTTTAATTCATCTAGTTAATTAATTAGGTTTTAGCTAGTGGCAAAGATTTGGACAAGTTTTTCTGACGCCTACCAGTTTGTAATTTCTCCTCTACCATGCCATCTTAGTATGATAAACCATAGTTAGAATAAAGTAAAGAAGTCAGAGAGAAACTGCATCATATTATGGCGATTCTTCTGCCTCAGCCTTCCAAGTAGCCAGAACTACAGGCACATGCAACTGTACCCGGCTAATTTTTAAAAATTTATTGTAGAGACAAAGTCTTGCCAAGTTGCCCGGGCTGATCTTGAGCCCCCGGGCTTAGGCAATCCACATGCCTTGGCCTCCCAAAGTGCTGGAATTACAGGTTGAGCCACCAAGTCCGGTCAACAAAACTCTTAAACACTGATTTCCCCTGAACTTCCCCTATCTGTGCAGAATTGTTAAATGTGAAAGGTTTTTAAACATTATTTATTCACAGTCATTTTTAATGTAGCCAAACCAAGTAATATTGACATGCACAAAATTTAACTCTTAATCATTAAGATGATTTAAAATAACATATGGTATTATTCAGGGTTCTCTAAGAGAGACAGAGCCAATAGAATGGATAGATACATAGATGAGAGGGGATTTATTCAGGAAATTGGCTTATTTGATTATGGAGGCTGAGAAGTCCCCAGTAGACCTCTGCAGGTTGGAAAAACAGGAAAACTGGTATCATGGTTCAGTCCAAATCCAAAAGCTTCAGAATCAGGGAAACTGATTAGCTCCCAGTGTATGTCTGAAGGTATGCAAACCAGGGGAGCTAATGGTGTAACTCTCAGTTCAAGGCCAAAGTCCTGAGAAATTTAGTACCTGCTGGTGCCAGTCCTGGAGTTCAAAGGTTAGAAGACCTGAAGTTCAGATGTACACGAATAGAAGAAGGAGGATATCCCAGCTTTAGAAAAGAGAGTAAATTTGTCTTTCCTCTGCTTTTTTGTTCTATCTGGGCCCTTAGCAGACTGGATGGTGCCAGCTCACATTGGACTAGAGCAAATCTTCCTTATGCAACCCACTGATTCAAATGCCAGTCTCTTCTGGAAAAACCCTCACAGATGTATCCAGAAATGATGATTTTCCAGCTATCAGTATATCCCTGAATCCAGTCAAAATAACACCTAGGCTTATCATCACCTGTATCAACAACCTTTCTAAACAGTGTCCTATAAACTTTTAAAAAAATCTTATAGCTATAAACTTTTTATTTATACATTTTATGCATACTTATTGAAAAATACTATGTTCCAGGCATTGTGAAATGCTTTGAAAATACAAAGACAGTTAGTAGAATCCCTTTCCCAAGTAGTTTGAAAATCTTAGTGCTTAAAAGGAACTGTAAATCCAGTTTGTCACAATATTCCTCACAGCAGCTGCTGCATATTTCATGGAAAGTCTGTGCCTATGTTGTCAAAAGCCTGCTTAGGAGAATCAGAAGACCTGAGCTAGAATTCTGGCTCTGTCTACTTGCTGAGTAGCCTTGGGTAAACTAGTGAAGAGTTAAGCTCTTAAACTTGTTTTCTTATTTGTGAAATAGAGACTTGATAATACCTATCACTTAGATTTATTGTGAGAATTGAAATGAACTGATATCATATCAAGCATCTAAAAGAGTATATAAAGGTGATGTTATAAATGATAGCTATTTTCAAGTAATTAACAGCCAAATAAGGCAGATGTTTGTTTTTTTGTTTGTTTGTTTTCCAACAGTTATAATTGTCACAGAGTTCTGAAATCTGCCTCTACAAATTCCAACCATAGGAACTCATGCACACTGGAGCAGATAAACATAATTCCTTTTTCCACATGAACACCCTTAAGATATCTGGACACAGTTTTCAGCCATCTACTATTGTTTCCTAATTGAGTATCTGCAATGAATTTTTGTCGCTCCTTAGCCATTTTTTCTTATGTATAATAAATATATTAGAACCTTCAAAAACTATATGAGAAAGGGAATCAGTATAGGATGGAAAATTTTGTACATAACTCAGATCTGTTTAGTAATATAAACTAGAATATAACATTTCCTCTAAGTTTTACTTAAGATAAACTCTCACCAAGGCATTTATCTCCTGCTGGCTGAGTTATGTTCTAAATACAAATATGTCTTTCTACTCATCACCATGAATAAAACATCTTAGCCTAGTTAGTGCAGTGGCTCACAAACTTTTGTCCTGCTGACTACTTTATCCCTCTTTGGACCTAGGGAACATTTTTCCTTTGCCCTCTGAAGTTTTGCCAAGAAATCAACTCACAAAATGCAGATCTGTTGGAGAAAAGGCATACAAAATTTATTTGATCATGGTTTTACATGACATTGGAACTTTCAGAATGAAGACTCAAAGACAAGGGGAAAATTGTCCATTTTTATGCTTCTGTTCAATAAAGTTTGAACTGCCATGTAGAAACTGATTAAATAAAAAGGGTGTGCTCTCATGCTAATAGACTGAGTGGGAAAACCCAGCAAGGCCTGTCTGTCTAGATTCTTCTTGGTCTGTCTGCGCAGTGTTCTGTCTTTCTCGGTATGGAGCAGAACTCTCTCTGGAATGAGAGTCTTATAATCTACAGTCAAACAAGGTAGGTCAGATAATTTCTTTATGGTCAGTTTTTCCACAGAAAGGTGAAGTATAAACAATTAAAGTAATATTGTTAGGTTTTATGACTAGCTTTGTGGAAAAGGGGCTTTGGTTTCTATAACCTACCTTCTAGGGAAGAATGACACTGAGAGATGGAAGAGCAGGTAAGGTCAAAGAAAAACTTTTGCTTTTGAGGCCTTCATTTTGGGGTATTGCTTTTAGAGTCCCAACCCTGCCTAAAAACATATTGACAACCCTAAATATCTTTGCTTATATAGGTTAAATCTATGTTTTTTCTTCTGTATTATAAGTTAAAACTGATATATATTTAATTCACTTAAAATAACAATAATAACTCTATATGTATTAACATAACATATTTCATGAAAAACAATTTTCCAAAACAAAAAAATTCAATGAGGAGAGTGACTTTGTTAATATTTTTATAAATCTCTTTGACATTTAACTTAATAAAAGTCAACTGAATTCTCCTACGTCCTATTGTATTCAGTTAGCTGTAATATGTGGTTTGGGTTGAAGTATGTGACAAAAATATCATATTTCACAGAGATATGTAGTTGGAATAAAAGAATATTTAAAATAGTCCTTTTAGGTTATTGCAGATACTCTTCTTTGCCACTATACCAGACCTCAACAATGGTATTTCCTTTTTGCAAGTTAGCTGCAATGTGTAATCTGAAATATCACTGGCAATTTTTAAAAATCCATTAGTCTAACTTGCCCTTTAAAAGAATTTTAGCCATGTATAATTTTGTAATATCATGCTTTTATTATATGTAAAATATTAGTTCACTGAATTATGCAGATACTCCAAATATGGATACATTTCATTATACAACACTTTAAAAAAACACATTCACTGGTATCACACCAAATCTCATCAGAAAATTTTTAAATATTGGAAAGCTGTCAAGGCACAGAAGTAGATATAAGTTCAGATATAATTTCTTCAAAATTCCAATTTCTTTCTTGAAAGTTTGAATTTTATCACTGGCAACAAATACTGCCAGTTGTTTATCTTAGAATGACAAGTTCACTTCATTCCTTTTCAAGATAATGTCTGCCAAAGATGACTTCGTGTTGGAAAATTAGTTTTGACATTATGAAAGGTGCTCAGGATCCCAGGGGTCCATGGACCACACTTTGAGAACTGCTGCCTTGGCCTTCAATAAGACCGGCTACAAGTTGCTTCCTGCCTTCTTCTGGTGCATCTGTAATCTGCTTCCCACAATTGCTCTCTACAAATCCTGAGCTCCCAGTCTTCTGAATAAGCTAGACCATCTTGTACTTCTCCTTTCCTTGGAATACCTTGTTAAAGACCTATTTTTTGGCAAAGACTCATGAAACCTTTCCTAAATCTTTTAAAACATTAAGATTTATTACCTATTCCCTTCATGAATCTCTACTGTATATATATATTACAATTACTTTTAGCATAGACCTTTCATAATTTCTCCCTTGGGACTTTGTCTTAAGAAAGAGAATCTTAACTCTATTAATTATTAACTTGAACAAGTTTCTTAACAACTCTATGTCTCTGAATTTTCATCTTAAAGCAGAGTCCTTATTACTTACTTCAAAGAAATATTGTGAAGATTAAATGAGAAAATGCATCTATCTGCTGAAAATATTAAGTATAATAATATACAATCATTTGTATAATCATAATATAAAATATGTGATCATTAAAATCATATATAAATATAAATAAGTCTAATTTTAATTTGTTTTGCCCAAAAGCAAAATGGAAGTATTTATGTTTGTGAGAAACTAACTCATTGATAAAATAATTCCTCTTTTAATATAAAAATAATTAGACAAATTTGAGTCTATAAAACTCTTGAGTTTACAAGGGTTTCCTGCCTTGCATTTTTCTATATAGGACATAAATTTTAGGCAATAATTTATTTGGTTAATTGTTTAATCTTTCATTAACTCTTTTGGTAAACAACCACACACAGACATATTTACAGAACCTGTCTGTTATACATTCTTCTAAGGGAAACTATTTTCCCTCAATCCTAGTTCCTGTTTTAGTGTATACTTCCTTATAAAAAAAAAATTTGTTTTCTTCTTAAGTTTAATTGAGTGAATTTCCTGAATCCTTGAGCCATGTTACCGGAAAACCTAATTATGCCTCTCTATTAGACTAAAATCTCCTACATGAGACTTATCTTTGAATCTGGAATGCTGGGCATTGTCCTTACTACAGATCAGGCATTCATTGGCACATTTTTAAAAATAAAAATACTATTTTACAGTTTCACCATCCCCATAAGTGGGTTTTCTAATAGTTTATAAGGAGATTATAGACAAAAAAAAAATCTATGTGGTCAATATTGGAAAGAGAGCAATAGAATTGTCTTTCCTTGAAACAGAACTACAGTATGCCTCCTTAGCTGTGAGGAATATGTTCCAAGACTCAGTGAATATCTAGAACTATGGATAGTACTGAACCCTATATATACCTTTTTCCATATACATACCTATGATAAAGTTTAATTTATAAAGTAGATACAATAAGAGATAAACAATAACTAATAATAAGTAGTTATAAATAGAACAATTATAAAAAATATACTATAAGGGAAGCTATGTGAATGTGATCGCTCTCTCTCTCTCTCTTTCTCTCACATAGATAAACACATATACAATATCTTATTATACTATACTTCAGGCAAAACAGCAGATGGGAGTGGCTACTGTAATAATTTCAAATATTAGCAGAAACAAATCAGATTCTTCTGAAACTGGTAATTATTATTTTTATTCTTTGAGACAGTATCTCTTTCTGTCACCCAGACTGGAATGCAGTGGCATGATCTTAGTTCACTGCAGCCTCAAACTCCTAGGCTCAAGTGACCCTCTTGCCTCGGCCTCCCAAAATGCTGGGATTATAGGCGTGAGCAACCGTGTCCAGCCGGATGTTAGTAATTATTAATTCAGTCTATCACCAATTTTCAGAAATCAGACTTGAGGCAACCTAACAAACTTCTAGACCCACTGATAAGAGAAAAATATATTTTGACTTCAAGTTCCAATTGTATTATAACCTCTTTAAATTTTGCCAACATAGGATTCCTGGGTTTGCCGACAAACCAATCAAAACTCTCAGAGGAAAACAGTGAACAAGTATATCATATACGGAAACATTCTTGCTCTATTTGAATGACTCCTTGGTCCTCTAGTTTTCCCAGTTCTGACCTTCCAATCAGACACTTTCTTACAGCTGGGTGAATTGTCATACTTTACTATTGTTTTTAACAGGTAGAATATCTCCTTGTTCCCTTTTCAAAACATGTATATTCTATCTATACCTTTATCTATATCTCAGTTTATATTTTCCTTTAGGGAGCAGAAGGTCGTTCCGCATGGTTTCATAATGTAATCTTTGCCCAGTTAGCTTTTATGAACTTTGTGTCAATTCAGAACAAAACAGGACTTTTTCACCCTCTTTAGAATATAGAAGTCTTTCATGTACTTATATTTCTCTCTTGACTTCTAAAATAAAACAAAAAAAAATATCTAAAGGATTCTCAAGTCTCCCATGCTATTATTTTAGCAATTTGGCTGCATAGAAAATAGATTTTATGTTTCTACTTATTGATCTATTTTAACTGAAAAACCTTTTGTAGGAAATCATTCTTTTTTCTTTTTTAAGCAGTCAAGTGAGATATGAGGAAAGCACTTGCCTTTGACTTTAACTCAAGGCCAGTTTAGGACCAGGTGTAAAGGGATGTATATAGAATGATTCATGGTAAGACTAAAGATACGGAATTTGCTTCTTTTTCTAATGTCCAAATGGCAAAGCTCAATTGAGATTCTTAAGGCTGTCACCAGCCATAGGGCTCTTAAAAACAACACTGTCTATCCAATTCTCAGCGGTTTAGACCTGCCCTAGATAAATGCTACATAAAAGCCAAGCACAGTCTACATGAAAAGAAGCTGGAAGGGATATGTTGTTCTGTAAAAGGGTCAAATACATGATTCAAATCACAGTCCCAGGGCATACTCATTTCTTGGAAGAGGGAAGTATCTGTACTGAGCACTTTTGATTGTCCAGTGGGACTACAACATGTTTTATTGTTCCTCTATTATATAAAGGATTCAGGGAAGGTTAAAAAATACATAAAAAACCACCCACATATTCAACTTAAGCATATAATGATCTGCTTTCATTTACCAAAAGCAAAATAATTTGATGGTAGAGGTTGAATGACTTCTCAGCAGACAAGGTTTGGAACATTACCTATTAATGTACTGCAAAATGCTCAATTTAATGTCTTTCATAATCTATGGGAAATGTGAACACATGGCAACAATCAAAAATAAGATTGTCCTGATTCACACTTTAAGCTCATATTTTTACTTGTTTTACTTTAACTATTAATTATATTAAACAGTTATTAATATTCACAATTAGGTGGGGCCCATAACCTTCTGAGACGTTACATATGCCTTTTCCATCTGGCTTGTCCTAATAGAATTTCTTCTGACATTTCAACTATGTAGATGTCTTTTTTTACTTTTTAATCTGGGGAAAAATACAGGAAGGCTAATTTATGGTGGTTTGATTCAAAATTTGCATTAAAAAGTCTTCCAGAAAATATGTCATGCTTAAAAATTTTTAAATGACTTATTGCAATTACCAGTAGGAAGGGTTGAAATGAACCATAATGACTACTATTTAATAGTTATTTTTATAAGCTTTCCCACCCAGGAAAATATGGCAGTCAGGTTTAGAATATTTCGTGTGGTCCTGATTAGGCTTCTAGAAATTAGTAAGAAGTTTTGAGCAAGGAGTGAAGCTATAAAGATTGAGATACAGAAAAGTGTTAGGACCATATAGCTTCAAAGTAAAAATATACCTATATATTTGTGTACGAGATATCATACATAAAAATATTGATTATCTCTGTTCCTCATACAAGTGGAGTATAGCATTGGTACAGAAAATGAAAAGTCTGCTAAATTCTCCCACTAATGTCAAGTCGGGAACCACTTCCTGCTCTTTTCTTCTTGACCATTTTGCTCCAAATACAAGGGTTTTCTTTCATGTTCTTGATCATTCCAGGAACTTTCTTAATTTAAGACTTCCACCTAGGTTCCTCCCTCTCCCTGGGAATCTCCTGCCCTGATCTCGCCATGGCCCCTTCCTTTCATACTTCAGGTCTGGTGTAAGTGTCACAGCCACATTGTGGCTTTCCCTGACCACCTAGTCTAAGCATGCTTCCCCTATCAGTTTCTGTTCTTGTTTTGTGTGTATTAGCTTCATTAGCATACTTCATACTCATATACTTATCTTTTTATTTACACCCACTCTCTTTTTCTCAATTATGGGTTAATAGAGAGACATTGAACCGAAAATCTAGTAGGTAGTAGGAGCTCAATAAATATTTTGGAAAAATAGATGTGTAAGAAAGGAAATTATCAATAAAATTTGCACAAATGTGGTAACATTTTTCTCATTTACCAATGTCAATATATTTAGCAGTTTTTGGATACTTTCTTGTTTTTCGTTATTTTGTTTTTGCTCCTTGAGTTCTTCAGCCAAAGAAAATAGACTTAAATCCTAATGTAAGGCTAGTATCAAAAAACTACTGGAACTCTCAGAAAGATCATTATGTGTGTGTATGTGTGTTTATATATACATCTTTATGTGTGTATATGTGTATGTATGTATGTGTGTGTACATATATATATATAACATATTTGTAAACACAGGTTAAATATATACAAATAACAAACAATATATAAATCACACAAATCATTAACACTAAGGATATATTTGTAAGGACATTAAACCAAAATAATTTCCCTCTTAAGCACTATGGAACAACAATGTTTGTGACAAAATTACCTATCAGAGGGAAGAAGAGAAAGTGCTCCAAAGGGAGACAAATAAAGATAGTTAGGGTTTACCACTTCAGTCATTTTGAAATAAATAGAAAGAAGAGAGTGCCTCTACCTGATCTAAACATTTTACTTTTTGAAAATTCCACCCACCACAGATACGATCCATCGCAATACAGGAAGTGTGAACCAACAGATTCAAAGCTCTCTGTTTTAGAGTGGAACAAAGGGAGGAAGGTGTGATAAGAAGCTGTACTCTCTTTCTAGAATATGCTGGCAACCGCTTGCACGTGAGGAAATGAATATAAAAAATTATTTGTGCTAAACCATGTATCTACTAGTGCATTCTATTTTCAGAGCTAGCTTTTCTGCCTTTGTCATACAACCATGCCTAGTATTACTCTAGAAAAACTGGGTATAGTCCAATATAAACAAACATTCTCAATGTGAAACTAACTTGAAATAATCAAAGTTTTTATTGGAAGAAGCTATTGTGGTTATTGCAAGGTTGTTTCAGTATATATTGGAATAAAGGAAGATACAAAAATACATTTATGACTCCAGAGTCCTTGGTGAGAAATGTTTCAGGATTTGGCAAGCAAAGAAGGTCAGCTCGTAAACTGAAGATCTGACAGAAATAAATACTGAATGTGTCAAATCATCATGTTTCCTGTTCTGGAGTTCTCCATGGACAGGAAGTCTCCCATGTGGATATTTCATACCTGGTAATATTTGGAAACTTCAGAATGCTTGGCATTGTTCCACAAAACATTTGAAATATTGATTTGAAGTAAAAATAATCATCTATATATTTTGGCATTATTTAGTCTAAATCTCTATTTAAACTTTTCAGAGATGAATTTTATAGAGTGTTCTTTGATGAACTAGAAACAGAAATTCAGAATATTGTTCAACTTTTAAAAATTGTAATTTCAGAAACTGAAAATGGTGAAGTTTGCACATCTTAGTTATTATATAGGATGTGCTTTTGGCATTTTTTAGTGCAAGTTTAGTTTGTTACTTCACTGTCCTTTACATTTTATTATGTAAACATAAGTTACAATTTTCTTATATTTCTACTTTTTGTCTTTTGTAGTAAATGTCTTTATAGTTCTTTGTGAAAATCCAATCATCTTACTTGTCTAGATAAACCATTTGCTCAGAAGGCTATTTGCTTTGAGGGTTCACATTACTCTTGAAAAAATTTGCTTGTCTCTCTCTTGTAGTTAAAGATAAGCTGTTGCACTTTTTGGAAAACAAAACTACTGACATCCTAGCTTGAAAGTCAGAGAGTTGAACTCAATGACTTTTGACCTAAATGATAATTTCAGTATGCCTAACTAGAGGACATAACATCTTAGATAATTGAAAGAAAACCTCAGATAACAAAGCAGTTTAATTTCAGCAAAATTTTGAAGAAAATTGTATAACTTTTTCTATAAGGAACAAAACTAAATTTCACCTTCAAGTGATCTGCTTTTATAACAACATAGGATTAAGAATAAAGTCAACTAGTGAATGAAAAACCAAACATGAGTGAGGGTACCAGTTTTAAAAGTCAGCATGTTATTGGAATATACATACAGTTGTATACTTTCCAGAAACCAACAAATTTTTTTTCCAGAAATAAAAATGACCCCCTTGGCTACTGAACTGCCTTTCTGTAAGCAAGTAGTAGAAGTGTTTAGGAATCTGTTTTCTGCGTTTGTTTAAAAGCATGACGCTGTTTTATGAAAAAAAAATTATAATTGTTCAAAAGAGGTTAAAAATAAAAGTAGGTTCTTTCTACTAAAAAAAGAGTTAGATTATTTTGAAATTTTCAGGCCTGAAATGGAAAAAGAAAAAGCACCCAATGCAGATTATTTATTGAAAATGGGGAACCTGATATCAAGGATTCTGCTAACAGCAATCGGTTTCCATGGTAGCAAGAAGTAAATGGAGATACTAATGGGGAAGAATATACCCTGTAGTACTATCAGGTAGAATCAGGTTGATAGGAAAGAGTTTTATTTTCTCTCTAATTTGGAAAAAATAATGAATGAGGTTGGCTGGGACACATCATAATCCAACTAAAGCAAGTGCAAAATAGTCTATGCATTACTTCGGGATCACAGAGAGAGCTTATAGTCAGATCTGGAAGACAGAATTTTGCCCCAAGCTACTCGTGATGGGGTGCCTCACAGTCACTATCTAGGAAGGCTGGAGAAAGACAAGAGCTGAGGAGTTGGAGCCCAGGTTTCCTACACCCCTGGATTTAGTAGAGGGGGTCTAATATATGAATTTGTATCCAATGGAAACAAAAATAAAATACCTAAGTGTTTTTAACTTCTTGTGGGCTAGATAAAGAAAACGTGGTGCATATACATGATAGAGTATTACACAGCCATAAAGAAAGACAAAATTAATGGACTTCGCAGCAACTTGGATGGATTTAGAGCTCATCCTACTCAATGATCTGTAACAGAAAAAAATGAAATGAATGCCACAAGTTCTCACTTATAAGTGGACCCTGAACATTTATCACAAAAGTACAATGGAGAGATTGACAGTAGTGGCACCCTGCCAGGGGAGGAAAGGAGGGAAACATAACACCATTAAGGGTACTTCATCCTAAACCAGGGAAAGCGAGGACAAGTTGGAGGCCCAAACTTTACACGCATGTAGACTACTTATGTAATGAATCCTGACTTGTACCCCACATCTTTACAATAAAAAAGCAGATATAAAGATTTTTTTTTAACTTTTTACTTCAATAGTTTTAGGGGGTACAAATAATTTTTGGTTACATGGATGCATCATTGTATAGTGATGAAGAAGTCTGGGCTTTTAGTGTACCCACCACCTCTACCTGTGCACATTGTACCTGACAGTTGATTTTTCTTCCCTCCACTTCTCCCCACAAAAGGAAATATATTTTTAATTACAAGAGATAGTGGATAAAAGTTGCATCAATATAAATTTTTAAGAAAAAAAAAGGTAGTTAGTTTTAAGATAGAATGTGTACCTCTTAGTTAAGAAACAATACATTTGTGTAAATATATGCACCTTAGAAGTGAGGATTTGTTTTGTGTTATGACAGGAGTTCTGTGTACACCAATAATACCCTCTAATGCAAAATATACATTATAATCTAGATTAGCATCAATTCGTTTTGCATAATAAGTTTAATTTTTCTTTGTTCTTTAAATTTAATGAAGTATGTCTAAAACAAAAATTCTGTCAGTCTTCCTTTCAGAATCATTTATCTTTTTCTGCTCTACTCTTATCTCTTCACTCCAAACCCAACCCTGAGAAGGCTCAAGAGCAAGTGTGAGAAATCTGTGCTCTCTCAATAATTCTTAGCCCCTTTCACCTTATGAAGTCAGAAATATGGCTCTTTCTGGGCAGCCTGCACTTTCCAAAACAACTTTCCCCACAAGAAAAAATTTTTTTTGCCAAAACCCCTATGCTTAAATGAATAAGGGGGGTGATCCTTTTGGTTTAATCATGGGCATACAATAAAAGACAGTAAAAGCACTAAAATGATAATTATAGCTACTGTTTATTGAGCGTTTACTATAAATCTTCCTCAGTGCTTCATCTAAATTATCTTATTACCACATTTAATCTTCAAAACAAGCTTGTGAAAACTGTGATTTGATTCTTCAAATTTCAAATGAGGGTTAGGAAGATTAACTACCTCATCCAAGGACAAACTTTTAGTAAGCAGAAGGACCAGGCCACCCTTTTAGGGCTGACTGATGCCAACATCATGGCTTTTAATGCTTTGCTTTCCTTATGCTTTCAAGTGATATCACACCAAGCTTCTAAGAAATAGCCTTTAAAACTGCCAGTGACTTGAGTTCAATGACAACTTCATAGATCCAGAAATAATTTATCAGTGGATATCTGCCCAAGGAATCAGACATGTTAAAAATAGAATAAGAGGCCTGGTTTGGTGATTTAGCCTGTAATCCCAGCACTTTGGGAGGCTGAGGTGAGTGGATTACCTGAGCCCACAGCTTCAAGGCCAGCCCGGGCAACTTGGTGAGACCTCATCTCTACAATAAATCAAAAATTAGCTGGGTGTGGTAGTCCCGTAGTTCTGGCTACTTGGAAAGCTGAGGCGGAAGGATCACCTGAGCCCAGTAGGTCGATGCTGGGGTGGCCGGGAGTGTGCCACTTCACTTCAGCCTGGGTGATGGATTAAGACTCCAACTCAAAAAAAAAAAAAAAAAAAAGGGATCAGAAGTCTACTCACCCATATATATTGTATGTTACATTATGAAATTAATGGCCAGGGAAACCTCATGATCATATAGATAAATGACAAAACATTTTTACCTAAATGTAACACTCATTGTCCCTAACCACCACCTCTATATTCTCACATGCAAAACAGAAAAACTGTTAACTGTTTATGTTAAAGAAACATAAAATATTGTTGAACTAGAAATAAAATAAAACAATAAATGAATAATTCAGCTCCCACCTTGTCATCTGACTTATATTTGTTTCCTTACCACATTGTCTTGATTATTGTATCCTTTTCTTTTTTTATTATAAAGATGTAGGGTACAATTCAGTGTTAGGTATACAAACGTTGATTATGCAGGTACCCTTGTTGATGAGGTACGCCCCTCCCTCCCCTAGCAGTTTCCCTCAACTGCCAATCCCATTCTCCCCGACAGTTTCCCACTACTGCCAATCCCCCTTTCTTATTGTATCATAATAATTGTTCAAGGTCCGCTTATGAGTGAAAACACATGGCACTCTGTTCTTTGTTTCTGTGATAGATCACTAAGTATGATCGACTCTAAATCCGTCCAAGTTGCTTTCTTAAAACTCGAAATCAGTTAGTATAAGTCTTTCAATTTTATTCTGCCTTTTAAAATGATTTTGGCACTTCCAACTGTTTTACATTTTCAGATAAAATTGGAACCAGCCTGTTAGTTTTTACAAAAAGCCTCCAGGAGTTCTTATTGGAGTTGTATACACACACACACACACACACACACACACACACTCACACACACACACATTTGCAGAAAACTGTTATCTTAATAATGAATTTTCCAATTCATAACCATGTGTCTCCACATACATAATTTATTTAATCAATCTTTTATGCGTTTCAATATATAACTCTTGCACACATTTTGCTAATACATGCTAGGTATTTGATGTTTATTGGAATTTGCTGTTTATTGTTGTTCATAAGTTTTTATTAATTGAAAAATAATTGGTTTTTGTCTACTAACTTTGTGTCCTATAACCTTAGTAATTCATTTGTTATTTCCAGTAATTCATTCATTATTTCTAGTAATTTTTTAAGGGTGTCCTAAGATTTTTTTTCAAATCTGATATTATTTATGAATTAAGATAGTGTTACTTATTCCATACAAATCTATATGCCTTTTATTTATTTTTCCTGCACTATTATATTAGATATGGACTCCCAAATAATTTGAATAAAAACTTGACAATAAAACTTCTTGCTTTTTTCTTGATCATAGGACAAAAGAATTATTTCACATTTAAATATGTTACCTCTAAGATTTTTATTAACATCTGTTATCAGATTGAAGAAGTTTCTTACATTTCTAGTTTACTGAGCATTTTATCATAAACAGGTATAGAAATTATTCAAATTTTTTTAGTATATATAACTCTCTTTAGAAAGTCATGAGGATTGACAGTTGAGGGAAACTGCTAGGGAAGGGAGGGACACACCTCATCAACAAGGCCGTATACAAACAATCAATGTTGGTATACCTAATCCTGAATTTTACCCCACATATATAAAACAAAAAAATTTAAAAAAATAAATAAAGAAGGTCATGAGGTTTTTATTTTTAAAGAATGTTCATATGATAAATTATTTGATTTTGGAGGAAGTTGGAGACCATAGTACTAAGCAGACTATCACAGAAACAAAGAACTAAATACTGCATGTTCTCACTCATAAGTGAGCACTGAACATTAGTCACATTAGCACAAGGAAAAGATCGGCAATGGCTGGGCACTGCCAAGGTAGGAGGGGAAAAAGGAGAGTGGGGAGCACGTGACAACACATAGGGTACCTGAGTACCTGGTCCACTGGGACGTGAGGACCAGTTAGAAGCCCAGACTTCACCTGCATGCAGCCTACTTATGTAGTTAGTCTCACTTGTATCCCACATCTCTATAATAAAATACAATTTGAAAACAAAACTACATTCCTGCATTAAATCTTATTTGGTCATAATGTATTATCTTTCTCATATTTGCTGAATTTCATTTGTCAATATTATTATAATTTGCTAAGGTTTTTGCATCTATGTTCAAGAGGAATATATTGGTATCTTGTTATGTTTTCTTGTAATTTTTTTGGTCCAATTTTGGCATTAGAATAATGCTGAACTCATAAAATGAGTTGGAAGATGTCCTCCCTTTTTCAATCTTTTGGAAGATGTTGTGTAGAATTATTCCTTAAATGTTTGGTGGAAATCACCAGTGAAGCTTTATAAGCCTAAGGGTTTTATATGTGGGACAGTTTTCAACTATTACTCTAATTTGTTAAAGAGATATAGTGCTGTTTAGGTTATCTATTTCTTCTTGAATGAACATCGGTAGTTTGTGTCTTCAAAGAGTGTGTCTTCATGGGTGCAAAATTGCAGTTAGAAAACAATTTCTAGTGTGCAATAGAATAGTAGGTTGACTATAGTTAACAACAATTTATTATATATTTCAAATTAGGTAGAAGAGAACATTTTAAATGTATGTTCCTAACACAAAGAAATAATAAACATTTGAGGGGATGGCTATCCTAATTATCTTGATTTGATTCTTACACATAATATGTATGTATCAAAATATCACAACTACTCCATAAATACATAAATTACTATGCATTGATAAAATCAAGTGGTAGAAGAAAACACAAACATGGTTTAATTTGGAGTAGTAGGGTCATGTGCAACTTATTTTTCTTCTGTTTTGAATTCTACTGGAGGTCTTGCAAAGTTGTTTGTGCAATAAAATTGTTAAATAAACAAAAGATTGTTTCATTTTTAATTAACTTTTAAAGTTTATTGGCATAAAGTTGATGACTATATATTCCTATTGTCTTTACAACATATATAAGATTTGTAATAGTAGTCCCTCTTTCATTTTTGCTACTATAATTTATATATTTTCTCTT
>CAUYQG010270871.1:0-15477 GCA_963574415.1 Tarsius wallacei | reverse complement strand
ACGCCCGGCTATTTTTTTGATTTTATTGTAGAGATGAGGTCTCGCTTGCCCAGGCGGGTCTCGAACCAGCGGGCTCAGGCAATCCACTCACCTCAGCCTCCCAAAGGCGCGGGATTACAGGCTGAGCCACCGAGCCCGGCTGGTCCTGTGTTTTGGACCGGAGAGATCGCAGACACAACTGGCGGGGAGCCAGGCTTTGGAGGGCCCCGAGAGGAACAGAGGCCACTGTTGCAGATTTGAACGAGTTCTGTGTCTGACTTCAGTTCCTAAGGCTCTTTTCTCTCATCTATAAAGTAGTGGTGATGTCTTTACCACCCACGTCACAGCATTTTAATGAGGCCAAATTGCACCACGTACCACAAACAGTAAAATCCTCTAATGGTGTTACTTATTATTGTTGTGAATATCACTAAATGGCATCTGTTCAGTCTTTACATATTTGTGATGCTTGCTGCCACATCTGCAGTTTTTTAGGAGTTTGATCTAAAAAAGGAGTTACTGCCACTCATGGTGATTTATGAGACTGGCTCCACATAGGAAGGTGGTTTTATTGTTGTTTTCTTTTCTTTTTGTTATAGAGATGTGGGGTGCAGGATTAGCTACACAAGTAGGGGTGACGTTTGGGCCTCCAGCTGGTCCTCACTTCCCCTGGTTTGGGGCCAAGTACGCTTTGTGTTGTTGTGTGTTACCCTCTACCCTGGTTGTTGTTTTTAGAGAAGGGTTCTTGCTATGTTGCCCAGGCTGGTCTCAAACTGCTGGTCTCGAGATCCTCCCGCTTCAGCTTCCCAAAGTGCTGGGATGATAGGTGTGAGCCACTGTGTGCGGCCAGGAAGGTTTTTACACATGGAAGTTGAGCAGATCTGACAGATGCGATGGAGAGAAGCCTGTGGATGGGTATCTGAAAGGCTGGGTTCCCTCTGTAGGTATCAAGGGGTAGAGGATGCTAGTGTGCAGAAGCTGAAAGTTCTGGGCTGGAGAGAATCGGGGCTGTGATTTTGAAGCCAAACATTTCCAACACTTTTTTTTAAAATGGAACTTCCTAGAGCCTTTCTGGGAATTACTTAACTTGACTTAGAGTAGGAGGTGTGGTAAATGCCTTCCTGAGTATGTTAATTAAAATGTAGTGAATTAAGCTGGAGAACTTGGAGCCTGAAACATGTTAGTGTTGTATAAGGGGGGGGGGGTAGACGTATGAGGTGAAGTTTAAAAAACACATGCTGCACATTTGGTTGAGATCCTGGTTCAAGTTTATTGCCCTGTAGCCCCGTTCACGTGTCCCAGTGCTGCCCTCTTTTGTTAAAGATGACTTGTCTGCTCTCCTTTGGAACTGATTGAAGAGGTAGTTTATGAACCAATCAAGAAAACTGATCCTATGGTCATGCTCTTAAAAAAAAAAAAAAAAAAAAAAGCAACACTTTTAGTTTTACAAAAAATTAGAGAATTTAGTGCAGAGTATCTGTATGACTCCTCACCTCCATCTCCCTTTCATTAATATTGTAGTTGATGTTTGTCATAATTAATGAACAATATTGATACATTATTATTAACTGGAGGATATAGTTTGTTCAGATTTCCTTACTTTTGGCCAGGGTCAAATTGTGGCCTTTTTCACTCATCACTTAATCCTGTCACATGGAACAGTTGTTGCCTGACACATAGTGACTTTGCACAGCTATTTGTTGAATGAATAAATAAATAAGGTCTCTGCCTGCCCTTGAATTGTTGCAATATAGTAGGGAAGGATCAGGCTGTGCAAATAACATACACAATGGTGCTTAGTGAATTGTTATAATGTGGCAAAGAAGGATCAGGCCATGTGAATGACACACACACTTTTAAGTGGACGATTACAGTGTAGCAGGGAAGGATCAGGTCGTGGGAATGACACCCACACTAATGTTTAGTGAATTGTTACAATGTAGTGGAGAAAGATCAGGGTGTGCATTGACATCCACACTAGTGCTTAGTGAATAGTTACAATGTAGCAGGGCAGGACCAGGTCATGCAATGACATATATACTAGTGCTTAGTGAACTGTTACAATGTAGCAGGGAAGGATTAGGCCATGTGCTAATGATACCCACACTAGTGCTCAGGAGATTGGAAGCCACCAGGGCTTGTGGGAAGGAACCCTGGCACTGCTATTCACCAACACCATGATGTGGGCCAGTCACCTAGCCTCTCACCCTGCTTCCCCACCTGTGAAAAGAGGATAATGATAGTTCCTACCTCATCAAGGTAGGAATAAAATGAGGATTGAAAAGAAAAGAATACATGGGAGAGTATCTAACCTCAGGCCTCACACATGGGAAGCTCTCAGTAAATGTCAACTTAAATTTTTATTCTGCGGGGTAGAAGGTGGCACCCATGATGAGAGGTCCACAGTGTCATGGGCAGTCAGGAAAGGAGAGGTGGCCTAAAGTTGGGGGAAGAGTGGGAAAAGCATTCCTAGAGAAAGCAACACTTGTGATGGCCTAAAAGAATGACTCTGCTCTGACCAGAGGGACAGTGACCAGATGTAAGAACATCAGGGTGAGAGACTATATTCCACAGAGGGGGGAAGGTGTGACAGTATCTTGTGGAAAAAAGAAAATTATCTAATAAAGATGGGTTAGGATCTAATATGGCAAGACAGCAGGATGAGGGAGAGAAAGCTATAAGGTCATTGTGCTTTGGGCAGATATGTATTTCAGCTTTTTGTCCTATAATTTTTTTAATATTAGAAAAAAGTAGAATAGTGCAATGAACACCCATGTAATCCTTTCTAATTTCAATAACCATGAAGATTCTCCCATTTGCTTTATCTGTATAAATCTGCATGTGAGCGGGACCCCAAAATATGGGATTTATTTTTTTTAAATTGTACGTTTGTTCATACATGTTTGCACTTCACCGCCTTCAAAGTACTCTCTGATGCTGTACACCTACTGAGACACTTTTTCCACTGCTCAAAATAGTTTCTGAGCTCATCCATTTTGATGCCTTTTAGTACTTCTGCCAATGGTTTTGTTTCACCTCTTCCACATTAGCAAAATGTTTCCCTTTGAGGACTTTTTTTTTTTTTTCATCCAGGTATACAAAAAAAAAAAATCACGGGGGTGAGATCGGGTGAATAGGGAGGGTGGGCATGGGGGTCATACTGGTTTTGGTCAAAAACTGCTGAACACTTAACAGGGTGTGGGCAGGTGTGCTCGTAAATCACTCATCAAGAAATGAGCAAACATGTGGAAAGAATCTCCAAAAAAAAAAAATTCATTGAAGCAGAATGCAGCCTAGCTGGTACACAGATGCCGATGGGTTTCTAGAACACTTACCTAGTGGGAGAAGCCTGCACTACAAGGGACCTACTCTCCAAAAGATAATTCCTTTTTTTTTTTTTTTTTTTTTTGGTTCCCCTCATATGTTACTTTTTGCTGAGCCATTTGAAAATAAATTATAGCTATCATGATCTTTTACCCCCAAATGCTGTAACACTTCCACAAAATAAGGAAGTGTCTTTATGTAAGTACAATACCATTGCCATATGCAACACAATTAACAGTAGTCCCCAAATATCATCTAATATCTGTCCATAGTCAGAGTTCCCAAATTCATTCCCCAGGTCTTTAGTGACTTAACAAAGTTTAAGCCAGAATCCAGGCAGAAGGCCATGCATTGTATTGTGTTTGGTTGTAATGCTTCTTGCATCTCTTTAAATCTAAAATTCCAGTGATGATAAGACTTTTAGGCCTTGGACCCACTGAAAAGATTCAACCCTCCCCCTAATGCCCATGTAATTCAAAGTAGAACCAACACAGAGTTTAGTAAAATAAATGGAAGAAAAAAGTCCAAATAAATTCATATTTTTTTCTCTCACCAGGATAATGACTTTGATGCTAGCTGTGCAATTTTAGGTGATCACATTTATTTATGTATGTATTTGTTTGTTTGTTTATTTATTTATTTGAGTCAGAGTCTCACTCTATCACCCAGGCTGGAGTACAATAGCACGATCATGGCTCACTATAGCCTCTACCTCCTGGGCTCAGGCAATCCTTCCACCTCAGCCTCCCAAGAAGCTGGGAGTAGCATGCACATGACCATGCCTGGCTAAATTTTTTCTATTTTTTGTAGAGATAAAGTCTCACTGTGTTGCTCAGGCTGGTCTTGAACTCCTGGGCCCAAGCAGTCCTCTTGCTTTGGCCTCCCTAAGTGCTGGGATTACAGGCATGAACCACTGTGCCCAGCCAGGTGATCACATTTTAAGGAATGGCACATGCTTGCTTAATTGTGTTGAATAATTCAGCTCTAGACTTGCAGAATCCAGTAGAGATACAAAGGCACGTTGTTTTCTGTGAGTGTCTAGGGTGTCTAAACTCACAGGTATGAAAACCACATCCTGAATGATGCTGTGTAGACACCCCTGAAGTGATTTTTGGCTTCATTGTGTTTCTAGGGCTCCTGGACACTAGGTCTCAACCCTTGGCTTGAATGGCACAGTGAGTTTCACCCTTTTCCTTTAAGGCAGGACCTCTGTGAGGACGGTGACTGGGGCCTCCCATGAACACCTGCAACCCATGATGTAAGGCTCGGACCTGAGGTGGGACGGAGTGGCAAGCAGGGAGTCAGGGATCTGGCGAGTCCTCTCTAACCACAAGTGCGGCTTGTGCCTGGGATGGCTGGGCGCCTTCTTCTTTCCTGTCACACCCTGTTCCACTGACACCTGTGGCCACACAAGTGTCTGGTGTCTCTGGCGGCATCAGAATGGGCGTGAAGTGCCTGCCAGCCAGGACTGCACCTTCCACGGCTCAGGGAATATAGTCTGGACTCCCTGGGACTCAGCAGGAGGGTGAGGGCTTGGGGAAGTCCCTCGTGCCAATGTGCACCCACTCTTTGCCTTTCCAGAATGATCTTTCCTTGCTCTGTTCTGGAGGTGGACTCCCCCAAGTGTCGTTTCATTCCACCGCCCCTGCAGATGTGCTGTGAGCGCCGCCTGAATCCATTTGGTCCTGAGGGGAGGATCTTCACGGCATTTTCGACTCCATGTCAGCTTCCATGTGGTTCCTAGGATCCCCTTGGAAGAGAGTCCACGGGGTGCCTGCTTTTCTTTCTTCCTTCATGTGGTTTTGTCCATGATTGTATTCCAACTGAGTGGACTTTCTCTTCAGGGGAAAGAACCTGAGGAAAACATGACTTGTGACGGTGCCTGCCTGTCAAGGGTAATTGCTGTTTTATGGTAACATGTGTGTTGAGCCTGAGAGGATGAGAACTAACTCCACCAACCTGTCAGCTCCCACCTCGAGTCCTTTCATGTCTGTTTATCGCTTAAATAAAGATGGAGCCGCGCAGGATGGAAATGTCCAAATATGCAGCTTTTTTGTGTGTGCATGTGTATATATAGCAGCTAACATTGTTATTTCCATCAGCGAGAGTCATTATAGAATTCTTGGAAATTATAGAAAAGCAGAAAGAGGAAGCCCAGAGATAACTAGCATGAACACTCGGAATTTATGTCTCGTCATTTTCGTCTATAAGTTCTGTCTCTCTAACTGGCATAGTTTTACTATAACTGTCTAGAACTTTTTGTCACTCAAAAGTGTGGTTCACAGAGCAGCAGCAAAGCTGCGTGTACATCTTGGGAACTTGTTAGAAGTGTAGAATCTTGGTCTCCACCCCAGACATACTGAGTCCTCATTTGTATCGAATGCTGTTGCATATGGATTAAGATTTGGAACCCCTGCTCTGGAACACATCTTACTCAAGGTAGCCAGGCATGGTGGCATGTGCCTGTAGCTATACTTGGGAGGCTGAGGCAGGAGGATCACTTGAGACCAGGAAGTTGAGACTTTACAGCCAAGGCAGCAAGTAGAACAGAGAAGGTGCAAAGGGCCAAGACCTCTTCTTTCTCCTCTCTGTCTCTTCTCTGTCACTCTTTCCTAAAATAAGTTTCCTCAGTTGTGTTATAAAGGCAGAAAAGAGGGCACATTTTTTAAAAAACAAGGAACAGCAACCCTGTTGAGAAGCTCAACTGTTACATGCATAATCATTTCATTCAGTAAACATTCATTAAGTACCTCCTGCATGCCAGGAACATGCACAGCAGCCTCTGGGCCCTGTCTTTGGGCTCACTTAGGCTGCAGTAGACACATAAAGAAGGAGGGAGGTCAGTCCTGCAGGAATGGGGGACTGGGGTCAGAAAAACCGGTGATAAATTGGCAGAATCTTGAAACACAAATCAGTGAGCTTAACTGACGAGCATCGCTAGGTTCTGGAGAGAGCACAAAGATGGAGAAAGTGATGCCAGGAGTGGACGCTCCTGCCTGTAATCTCGGCACTTTGGGAGGCTGAGTGGGAGGATCGCTTGAGGCCAGGAGTTTGAAACCAGCCTGGGCAACATAGTGAGACCTCATTTCTGCAAAAAATTAGATGAGTGTGGTGGTGCATACCTGTAGTCCTAGCTACTTGGGAGATTGAGGCAGTAGGATCACTTGAGTCCTGCAGTGAGCCAGGATCAGGCCACTGCATTTCAGCCTGGGGACAGAGTGAGACCCCCCCACTTAAAAAAAAAAAAAGTGAGTAGAGGAGAATTGAACTTTTCTGTTGGTAATTTTTATCTACTGTCATCCTCTTCCCTGGCTTTTTCTTTTTTATTTTCCCCCTCAATATTCTTCCTCCCAGCTAAGGATGATTAATTGCTTTAGAAGAGAAACAGAATTGGAGTTTTGGTTTTTCTCCCCAAAATTGACTAAATGCTCTAACACTGAGAAACTCTATTTCTATTTTTGTCAGTTCTTTTTTAATTATAAGCTCCTTTATGACTTCTTTTGATACAGGGTGGACATAGCCTCCAAGTCTGTGGTTTTTGTAGGTTAGGACTAGCCTGCCGTGAACAATGAACATTTTGCCTAGTATGCTTTACTTCTGTCTCTTCTGTTTCTCTGTGTCTCTGTCTCTGTGTGTCTCTCTCTATACATATAACACATACAACACATAACAAATGTCTGCAGAATCTTTTGCATTAGTTGTAGAGATCATGATCTTTTGGCCCTAACACTTCAACACAGATCTCCCAAGCACAGGGATATCCCCCCACATAGCCTCTGCTACCATTATAACCAAGAAATATTGTCTGACATATGGATCATATTTGAACACGTGCTCACATTTCCCCTATTATTCGAATAATGGCTTTTATAACCCCCTCCCCCATCCAAGATTACTGAACAATTATTCATTGCATTTTGTCTCTTTAGTTCATCTAGAAAAGGGCTCCATTTTTCTTTTGTTTTGTTGTTCATAGCATTGATGTCTTGGAAGATACCTTTGTCTTGTAGAATGTATCACCATCTGGATTTGTCTAATTGTTACCTAATGTCTAGACACAGAGTAAGCATGTTTGGCAAAAATCCTACATCCTGGCTGTGGATGGAGATGCTGTTCCGTTGTCCTGTAACTGGTTATTGGACCAAGATGCTGTTCCGTTGTCCTGTAACTGATTATTGGACTAAGATGCTGTTCTGTTGTCCTGTAACTGACTATTGGTCAGAGATGCTGTTCCATTGTCCTGCAACTGATTATTGGACCAAGATGCTGTTCTGTTGTCCTGTAACTGACTATTGGATGGAGATGCTGTTCCATTGTCCTGTAACTGATTATTGGACCAAATGCTGTTCTGTTGTCCTGTAACTGACTATTAGAGATACTGTTCTCCTGTCCTGTAACTGAGTATTGGACCAAGATGCTGTTCCATTGTCCTGTAACTGATTATTGGACTAAGATGCTATTCTGTTGTCCTGTAACTGACTATTGGACGGAGATGCTGTTCCCTTGTCCTATAACTGATTATTGGACCAGGATGTTGTTCTGTTGTCCTATAATTGACTATTGGATGGAGATGCTGTTCCCTTGTCCTGTAACTGATTATTGCACAGAGATGCTGTTCCGTTGTCCTGTAACTGACTATTGGATGGAGATGCTGTTCCGTTGTCTTATAACTGACTATTGGATGAGATGGTGTACCATAGCTCTCCATTGTAAGGATATCTTTTCTCATAGGAAATTGCTATGTCATCCGTGGGGTGATGCTCTGAGACTGTGCGAGTATCCTATCATTCAGCAACCCTTTCCCTAATGGCTTTACCATCTGTTAATGACCATTGACTGGATCAATTATTGCCTTGTTGGTTGCAAAGTAGGATTCTTGGTGGTTTTTTCATGTTTATTGGCTGGTATTCTCTATAAAGAAGAGCTTCCCCCTATCTTTTTTTGCATGAGTGTCTGGGGCTTAGGGTTTCTTGTTTTTTTCTATGTGTTATTAATTCATCAACATTATTCTTTTGTTTTTCAAACTGCCTCATATTTGGCTGGGGGCCCCTTCCAGGCACCTCCTGTGTCTTTTTACCATGTCTGTGTTAGTCTCTGAGCTCTCCCTTGCTTTCTGAAGTAGTAAGATGCGCTAGGCTTCTCTTGTAATTTCTTTGCCGCAGACCTGGACCTGATGATTTCTCTACTGACTGAAGGTATTTGGAAACCAAGATCTGGGTATTTGGGATTTTCTTTAAAAATGCACCTAACCCAGAAAAAACCGAAAGTCATTGATCCTTAGTTGAAGCCTCTTCCCTCCCATCCCTGCCCCCAGCATGATCCCCGCCCCCAGCACAATTCCCACAGTGACACTGGGAGTTTGGAGGTCTGGAGGAGAGGCCCAGTAAAGGGAGAAGAAGGCCATCCTAAGGGAAGGTCTGTGGGCTTTACACCAGTGGTGGATGAGGAGTGCAGGAAGGGAAGGGAGACAGTGACCAGTTTAGACTCCATTGTCTTATAACTGACTATTGGATGAGTGCTGGCTGGAGAGCCCAAGAAGACACTTTCTACTTGCTTTCCAGGTAGACTCTGAACATTGCTTACCCTTTTTTTTATATCCAGTCATGGTAAGAGAATGTATTCCCCCGAGCTATGCATATGCTAGTTCTTGAAGAAATTTAAGAAATATAGTTTTCACACCGAGAGTTCCTAAGCGCACCTTATTTTGAGTCAGTGCGTGGTTTGTATAGATGGATGTATATTTCAGCATGCCTTTAAACATTAAAATTCATGGTTTTTATTTTGAATGTGCATCTTTGAACATAGTCTTTGAATGTGCTTGCTGATGATCTTCTTGGGTTGTTAATTATTAAAGGTGTATGTTTGCAGCATTTCAGCAGCCACTTGTGAGACACAGAAGGCAAGGGTTTCAAATTATTTTCCCAGGTCATCAGAGTACATTTGATACAGTGTATAGAGTCCCTGGGGAGGATCTTGATCTTGAATGGATTGATTTTTCTACATTCAATATCTCTTCCATGACCTCTTAATATATAATAGCATAATTAAAATGTTTATTTCAGAGGCTGGGCATGGTGGCTCATGCTGTAATCCCAGCACTGTGGGAGACTGAGGTGGGAGGATTACTTGAAGACAAGAGTTCAAGACCAGCCTGGAAAACACAGCAAGACTCTGTCTCTTTAAAAAAAAAAAAAAATTAAAGTTTATTTTTCCTTTCCTAGTTGTTAAAATAAAACAAAACACGAAGCCAGGAATTTGGTAGAGAACCTATGAAAATGCTTAAAAATACAAAAGCAAATTGGAAACATAAGGGTTTGTTTTTGTTTTTTATCTATGTCAGCATTTTTGGAAGTAAAAAACAAAACAAAACAGGACTGCTTAACATATCTGTGCATTGTACAGCAGGGATATGGTTATTATTCAGATATATTCACTGAATGGTAAATTTGCATTATAATTTTATGAAACAAAACCACCCGCCCCCCACAACCACACAGCCACTGCCCATTCGTCCTCTGCTCATTTTTGAGCATGGTGCCATACCGAAGTGACTGTCCTCACCACACCATTCCTGGGTATACAAGTATGTCAGGAAAGCCAAACCAAAAAATGAGAAGGGACGTATCATTTGAATGTGCAGCCAAACACAGGTGAGTGAACTCAGGTGTGTGGCAGCCATGTTGTCTCAAATTGGCCCTTGAAACCCACATGCCCTCAACATTCAGTTCTTATGTGATGTCAGCATGTGGCATTGAACTAATAAGCACATTCATGACTCAGAGTTACCATTTTGGACAAGTTGTTAAAGTCCAGTTTTGTTGTTGGAATTATCATCAACATCATCATCACCATCATCATCATTATTGAGTTGGAATCTTACTCTGTTGCCCAGACTGGAGGGCAGTGGCTTGCTCATGGCCACCATAGCCTACACCTACTGGGTTCAGGCTGTCCTTCCACCTCAGCCTTCCAAGTAGCTGGAACTATAGGGGCGTGCCACCACGCCCTGCTAATTTTTTGATTTATTGTAGAGACAAGGTCTTGCCAAGTTGCCTATGTTGATCTCAAACCCCTGGACTCAGGCAATCCTCTCACCTCGGCTTCCCAAAGTGCTGCAATGACAGGTGTGAGCCAATGCACCCAGCTGGGAAATTTTTTAATGTAGCCGAGTTCCTTTCGAGGCTATAAAGATCAATCTCTCTTTTCTTATGTTCTCTTTAAAACTCCTTAAATTGGAAGTTCATTCCAAAGCCCAAATCCATTCCTCTTTGTATTTGTTTAATCTTGATCTTGTTTGAAAGGAGCTTTATCCAGAACACAATTTCTTATTCAGACAAAATTTCTTTCAGACATTAAGACAGCTTGGATACAATTATATAATAAAAAAATCTTTCATCTGGATTTTACTAAATCCATGACTGTTCTAGCCAGTAAAAGCAAATTGTATGTTGGCTTCTGTAATGTTCTATTTCCTTCCTTCCTTCCTTCCTTCCTTTCTTCCTTTCTTCCTTCCTTCCTTCCTTCCTTCCTTCCTTCCTTCCTTCCAAGTTGGGATCTTACTCTGTCACCCAGCCTGGAGTACAGTGGAACAATCATGGCTCACTACAGCCTTGAACTCCTGGGCTCAGGCGATCCTTCCGCCTCAGCCTTCCCTGTAGCTGGAGCTGCTGGTGCACACCACCATGCTGGCTAATTTTTTGATTTTTTTTTTCTAGAGATGAGGTCTTGCTATGTTGCCTACGCTAGTCTCAAACTCCTAGACTCAAGCAACCCTCCCATCTCGGCCTCCCAAAGTGCTGGGATTACAGGTGTGAGCCACTTGTAATGTTTTATATACTTTAAACATCTCTGTTAGGACTGAATTTGTCCTTGAATTATGAAATAGAAAATACTTTCAAAGGTTTGGCCATCTATTAATACTTGTGATGGATGAGGAAGGAACAAGGTATTCCTTGTTCCTGGGCTTCATAGTACTTGCTGGATTCACATGTGAAGTTAAAGTGAGGGTTAAAAAAAAAATGAGGTTTTCTCACTAAATGCAAAATGTAAAGAAAGTGACAATTCCTTGGTTCTCATTATGTCATCTGGAATTAGATTTTCAAATGGTGTCTTTTTTCTTTCTGGTCTTTTTTGCTAGACATGTACATATTTTTAAATAAAATTGGGATGATATTAAGCACACTGATTTATAGTCTGTTTTCCCAATGAACATTGTCCCATTGTGTTAAATATTCTACAGATTTTTGAGAACTACGTATACGTTGTTGGATACTTACGTTTTTAAAATTGTTTACACTGATAATACTTATGCTAGAAAACTTTATGTATATCTTTATGCATATCTTGAACTTTTAAAAAGAAGATTTATTATCTATTTTTCAATATATTGGTTTGAAGGAATGAAAAATAATCCCATTCAGAGTGACCTTTCCAGCACTTATGGTTGAGCTCTCCTATCTGCAAGTCTGTCTTTATGGTACTATCATCTTGGGCTGTCCGGGATGGTGTAGTGATACCTCATTAAGGAACTTCTCACAAGTACATTTTCCCCATAACTGAAATTGACCCTTAAGTTGGTAATTATAAGCATTGTGAATGAAAGTCTTCTAAAATTGTGTTAAATTGTATTATTATCCTCTTAAACGTAATGACCAAATATGAAGATCACCATTTAACCCCTTCTGGATAAATCACAAGCATCCTTTGAAACACTAGTTATTGTATAGTCAGTTCTGCTAAAATATGACGTATGTGTTCCTAAAAACCATCATATTATGCAAAACCATGCGGTAAAACCCGCAGTGCTTATGAGGGAAATGGAGTTGGGGACACAATACCCAAACCTGTCTGTGACACATTAAAAAAATTTTTAAAGAGTGAGAATTGAATAAAAATTGTAGCACAATTCTTTTCACATATTAAATGGTTAATAAACACATAGATAGTAGGATAAACATGGCAGTTTACCTTAACATTCTGACATTCACTGGGTGGACAGGTGTCTTGGAAGTGATGCCACTGTGAGTCGTTGTGAAGCATGAAGTTGGGTAACCTGAAACCCATGGAGGTGAGACTCCAGCTGTGACCAGGTGTGACTCCAAGCACAGTGCTGGAAAGCTGAGGTCGCTGGCAGGTGTTTGAAGCATGGGTCACGCGCATTCTATGTATCCTTGTGAAGCTGGGTTCAAGTCTGCTACAATTACCTAGGGTTTCTTGCAATGAAATAAAGCATACACAAACACACAATAAGAGTTACACTCAAAATGTTCTCTTGGAACAAACACAGGTCTTATAACAGAACTGAGCATAGAGTGTAGTAAGACAGTGATGTCTAGGGGATTAAGTGAAATTTGAAATTCTGCTTGTTTCTATGCTAAGGAGAATTAATAGATGTAAAACACTTAGAGGAGAATCTGGCATAAGAGTCAATGTTATATAAATATTGGCCAACAAAGGCAATGGTAATAAATTATATGCCTTTCGCTATTTGCAAGTTTCTGTCTACTTTTTAGCTATGTCTACTTGCTGTAGTGGCACCCTCTTTTTTTCTCCTCCTCCTTCTCCTCCTCCAAGTTGGGGTCTCACGCTATTGCCTAGGCTAGAGTGCAGTGGCATGAGCACATAGATAGTACAATAAATATGGCACTTTACCCTGAAAAAGTTCTGATGTTTGCTGGCTGGATGGGCAGGTGCCTTGGAAGAGTTGCCACTGTGAGTTGTTGTGATTTGAAGATGAGTAACATGAAACCCATGGAGTCTGGACCCCAGCTGTGACCAGGTGTGTCTTGAAGCACACTGCTGCAAGCTGAGGTCACTGGCAGGTATTGTAGCAAGTAGTCATAACTAAAAAGCAGATGGCCTCCCAAGTAGCTGGGACTACAGACACATGCCACCATACCTGGCTAATTTTTTAAATTTTTTTGTTGAGATGAAGTCTCACTATGTTGCCCAGCCTGGTCTTGAATTTTGGGGCTCAAGAGATCCTCCTGCCTCGGCCTCTCAAAGTGCTGGGATTATAGGCATGAGCCACCACACCTGGCCTCCCTCTTTCTAATTGATTGATTACTCAATCTCTTGTGGCTTGTAAATGAGTTTTTCATGCTTCTTAGAATTCCATGGAAGCTAAGGCCCCTCATGTGAGCGCCTGAGGGTTACAGACATTAGGTTATGGGTTACCTGGGGCATCTGCTTTGCCTGCTTAAACTATTTTATCTTATTGATGAGTTATTACCTTTGCAGGATTGTAATGGGGGAATTAACTTCTCATTTAAATGAGGTTATCAATCATGCAAAGTTTTTAGGTTTTTCGTTTTATTAAGAAACAATGAACAGAGCTGTCTCTTCGCATTCCTGTGTGCAAAAGTGAAGTGAGCGCTTGAATACCGTTGAAGAGTGCTTAAAAGATGTTGATCCTTTTCTTTAAGTTGTTGTGGTTCACTTCTGTCTGTAACCACTCCTGTGTTCTGAGATGAGTTCATCTTTGGAAGGGGGTCTGCAGGTGTGTTTTCGGAAAACCTTCCCTCCCAATCATGGTATATAGTTAGGGGTCCAGATTCTCCCCCGTTCCTTCTTACGACTCCTTGGGAAATACATTTTTGACAGGGGCAATTGCCAAGAAGCCTTGGTAGCTCCTGCTTTAGGAACTTCAATAACAGACAGATCGAAATGCCATGTAGATTTAGAAAGTCTTGTTGGTGTATTATGAAGGAAAGGCAGCTTACATACCTGTCATTTAGGTATGCCAGTGAAATGTTTATTTTAATTATGCAGAGATACTCTGAATAGCAGTGGGGCATTTTGAGTTTTAATTTCCATTCTGATTTTGAATTTTAAATTTTTGTCTCTACACCTTTTCTAGGTCTGCTTGGGCTGCCTGACCTCCTTGGGTGATTGCTGTTAATTAATAGACTTTGTGAGGAAAAGGTGGCTCACCTTCTGAGCTTTGGTTCAAAGACCTGGGGCAAGTAAGTAATTTTTAACTTGCTTTTTACAATTGTGGTTTTATACTTCTCTCAGAAATTAAGCAATGGGTCTGTGACTTTTCTACTTCCATCCCTGGCTTAATACATTTTATATGCTTTTATGGATTTGTAACATGGAAGAGAACTCAGGAAGCCTTTTTGGAAAAAAAAAAAAAAGAAAAGACTTCCAAGTGATTCAAATGACTGTCTACATTGTGGGCATTTCGTCATTCATACTTCCAAGCAGTATCCACACAAAAAGAAGACTGGCTCTGTTATCTTTATGGCCCATTTTACCTTTTTGAAAAAGACCATAAACTTCATAAACTGAGACCTCAGGGTTGTGCTAAAACCTTTGTCAGGGTTGCAGATGGTGAATTAAACTTTAGAAACAAAGCAATGACATATGATGTGACCGAAAGGTGAGTGAGTCTAGTTGTCTGAGCTGTGAGTGTTTTAGACTGAGACATTTTTGCATAGGCTCTTAGTTCTGCATTTTTAGTGTAACATTGATATTGACTTGGCTCTTTACCTGTCTGGGAAAGAAAGCAAGATATGGAATTGCTTGTCCAATAAATCCTTCATGTGGCTTGCTCTTAGAAGAACTGACATACCTCTCAGTTTCGTTGTTTTATAATTTTTCTTAGATATTGTAAGACATTCTATTTGAGATGCTTGTATGAATGTTTTTACTATCTTTTAGAAAAAATTACTTGGGGTCAGAAAGTTCTGTTTTATTCCCTGGTCTTTTTCAAAAAGGTAAAATGGGCCATAAAGATAACAGAGTCAGTCTTCTTTTTGTGTGAATACTGCTTGGAAGTATAAATGACGAAATGCCCATAAGAATGTATGCAGAATAAAACATGAGAATGTGCCACGTGTACACACAAAGACACACACACACAGAGAGACACACAAATCTCCTTCCTGGTGTGTTCCAGAAACATCAGTGACAGTAGGAGCTGCTTTCCTGTAATTACTGGACAGTTTTCTCCACTTTGTATGCTTATGTGTTAGTTCTCCTTCCCGTTTCTGACAGTACAAGAGAGCCTGGGCAAGCAAGACCTCATCTCTACAATAAATCAAAAAATTAGCCGGGCGTGGTAGCGTGCCCCTGTAGTTCCAGCTACTTGGAAGGCTGAGGCGGAAGGATCGCCTGAGCACAGCAGGTTGAGGCTGCGGTGGCCGGGAGCGGCCACTGCACTCCAGTCTG
>CAUYQG010270868.1:0-11181 GCA_963574415.1 Tarsius wallacei | reverse complement strand
CTTGATGACTGAGGTTTTTGGCAACCCATACTTTGCACTGTGTGCTGTTGGCCCTAGGGGAAGGTCCACTGTGTGCCTCCCGATTTCCCACTGTCCTTTGAGCTAGAAAAACTGGACCAGGCTAGAAGGAATGACAGGCTGGGTTGAGGTGGGGCAGAGACCCATGGGAAAGATGGGCGGGGCACCGCCTGCCTCTAACCCAACCTGCTATGCTGAGTAACCACATCCCAAGCTCAGGCCACTCAGGAAGCTGCCTGGGAGCAGAGCCTGTGGGGTCCTTTGCTGTGAGTGGGGCTCGGGGACCAGTGACTATCAGATGGCCTGACTGGAGCAGAGACTCCTGTGCTGAGCTTGGCCTCATTCTGTTCCCCCAGGACTGACCTGCCCACCTCCCAGAAACTGGAGCCTCCTCCCGACAGGCAGAGCTGCCTTGCACCTGAGGACATCCAGGTGGGCCTCGAACAGCAGAGAACAAGGTCCCCAGACTTGGGGAAAAGGAGAAGATACAGGGGATGACCCCAGGAAAAGAACCCAACTTGAAGGCAGAACTGTCATGCCTTCATGGACCAGTTCCACAAGGCCATGTCCAGCCAGAAGCCGTAGTCCAGGCTTTCCCTCTGCCCCCACCCTGAGAGGTGACAAACTCAGACCCTCCCTTCCCAGGGCCCCCAGGGGAATCTCTTCCTCCACCTCTCAGTCCATTCATTAATTTAAAAAATTATTAAGGGCAACCCCCTGAGGTCCCCTCCTGCTCTGGGAGCTTTTCTGTCCTCTCAATAAGTCCTGCTTTCTCAAAAAATAAAATAAAATAAAATAAAATAAAATTATATATATAAAACAACTATTAGGTGCCTGACCCAGCAAAGCTAAAGGCCCTAGATGGAAAAAAAAAAAAGTTAAACATTCAAAAAAACCCAAAAAGGATTTCAAGAACTCGGTCTTTGGCTAAGAACATACTGTGATAAAAGAACTCAGGCACAAAATAATAGTTTTGTAAAAAAAATAAAGGCCCCAGATGCATTCATGCCCTCTCAGACAGTTTCCCCCAGGGGAGTGGGTGCAGGGATGGGGGTGCATGGGGACCAAGGAGGGGGTCCCAATTCCCTTGGGGATCTTAGAGGGCCGTCTGGAAGAAGAGCATGGAAAAGGCTATGCAGCACTCGTCTCCTTCTCTTCCAGATTCTCCACCTGGAGCCAGCGAGGCAGCAGCAGGTGCAGGCAGAGGAGGAGCTGCAAAAGCAGTCCCTGCAGCCCCCCTACTATGATTTGGGAGTTTCCCCTTCTTACCACCCTCTGGTAATGACAACTGAACTTTGAAGACAGTGCCCCAGCCAGGCTCCACCCAACCTGCCCATGAGGGAAAGAGGACAGAGGAGGCTGAGGTGGCAAGGGCAGGGAGACTTAAGGAGGCTCACCCGAGAGCAGAGCCTCAGCCCCTCAGGGTTGCGCTGCTGTAGGTACCCAAGGCAAAACGAGTATTGGGTGCTAGACAGACCAGCTGGGGACAGTGGGATTTCCAATGAGGCCGGCCCCAACCTGATGCCCAGCTCTCCCTCCCCCAAGGCCTGCCCCCAGCTCTGTACCCTGCACCTTAGTCCCTGGCCCTGCCAACGGCCCCTCCTCCTGGCCCCACTCCCAGCCATGCAGAGGGCCAGTGCCCACCTGAATGGCTGCCATCTCTGTCCAGAGCCTGCTCCTTTCAGCAGACTTGGGGGGTGGGGGTGGTACCCATGCAGTGCCAACCCAGAGACCCAGGCCAGACCACCTGGGCCCAAAGATAACACACGCTCTCCTGGCACTGGCGGGAAAGCCAGGCCTTTGTCTCCATGGTACAGCCATCCTCCCTCTTGGCAGGAAGTGCCAACATGAGCCCATCTTGAGGTGCCAAATCCTGCTCTCAGGGAGGTAGCATTCCCTTCCCAGAGTGCTGAGCTCAGAGGCCCAACCCAGCCCTCACCTCCTGACAGAGGTGAGGGCACAGAATACCACCAATCATCTGTCATTCCTCCACCACCTAGAGACTTAGAAGCAAGCTAGAACTCACTATGGACACAAAGTCCATTCCTCAAGCAGCAGCTGGGCAACCCCTGTACCATTCTCCTGCCCAGCTGAGGGTGCACCCCTCCGCATCCCAGCCTGCACTGCGTGGCCCTGCTAGTTCCAACGGAAGAGATCACAGTGGCAGTGGGGAGCACTTGCTGCATGCCAAGCACCTTTGCTAGCCACTTTTTTCAAACACTGCTGTTTAATTTTACAATTTCTGTGATAAGTCCTGTTGTCCCATTTTATAGGTAAGGAAACTAAGGCTCAGTGAACTTAAGAAAATCTTAGTATTTTGTGCTGCTGTAACAAGATACCTGAGATTATGTAATGTATAAAGAAAAGAGATTTATTTCATATAGTTCTGGAAACTGGGAAGTCCAAGGTCAAGGGGCCTGCATCTGGCAAGGACCTTCTTGCTGTGTTATCCCATGGTGAAAGAAGGGAGGGCATGAGAGCATGCTCCGAGAGCCAGAGGGAACCAAACCCGCCTTCATGACAAGCCCACTCTCTGGATCACTCACCCACCCCCTTGATAATAACATTAATCCATCTGTGAGGCAGATCCCTCACAGCCTAATCACCTTTCACTGGGCACCACCTCTCAACACTGCTGCATGGGGGGTTAAGTTTCCAACTCATGAACTTTGGGGGACATATTCAAACATAGCAAGAGGCTTGCCCAAGATCACCGAGTGAGTGACTAGGAAGGCACACTTCAATCCCCGGGGAGTCTGGCTCTCAAGTCCAGGCCCTGACCAGGCAGCAGCCACCATGATGCCCACACACGTGGAGACTTTACCTGAAGACAAAGCGCCCAGAGCAGAGCTGGAAGGGCCTCATGACAGCCTGGCTCAGCTATTGACACGTCCTCTGCATCCTCGGGCTTACTGTGAGCAGCAGAAGGGCCCAGGTCTGCTGCCTGGCTGCCCTTCTGCTCCAGGATCTCAGAGAGCCGGCATGCAACCCTGAGAGCTGGGTACAAAGTCCTGAGTGGGAAGTCAGGGTGACACCTTGGGCCGCACAACAAACACCAAGCAGGATGGGAATCTCCCACCAGGGGAGCCTTCTCTCACCCATCCCTGCCTCAGGACAGAGTGAGAGACATTATCCTGGGCCTGAAAGGGGGTGCAGTAGGATGGAGTGGGGAGACGTGCTATTTCCAGAGAAGAGAAAGCCATACTCCACTCAAGACTCTCCAAACCATTCTTTTCCCTCGGCCCCCAGTCAAGAGTCACTAACCTCACTTGTCAGAGCCGTGGGCGGAAGGAGAAAGGGAGGAAGAAGGGGGACAGTTGGGGGCCTGAAGCACAGAGGGAGAAGTCAGATGACAGAAGTGAGCTATGTGGAAAGTCACAGAAGACTCCGATGAGATCCCCCATAGACTGGGCCCAGGCTCGGCATAAAAATTGCTGTGATCTAACAGAACAGCTGCAGCTGGCCCTAATCCCCCACTAACGACTTCTCGGTCTTGCTCTCTGACTGTTGCCCCCCGGCCTGCCATGCACAGTCCTCCCTGGGGGCACAAGGAGCAGGCCAAGCTTGGCAGCTCCAGCTCAAAAACAGGGCTCAGCCCAGCGTCTCAGCTTGTCCCTCTGCACCCTCCTTCTCCCTCTCCCCTCCCCCCTCATCCAAGCCCCAGACCCCAGCTCCTGGCTCTAGCCCTTCCTTCTTCCAACAGCCTTTCTTTCCCGGCTCGGCTTACATTGGATTGGCGGAGTCCCCTGATGAGCTTATCCATTCAAAAACCACTTGGGACAAAGAGCAAAGTGAGCCCACCTCTACCCACCAGCCACAGGCAGGAGGGACTGGGGGAGGGGCAAGGAGAGCGTCTATACCCTACATCCTGGAGGACAAGTTCTTAGGGCGTCTGGGTGGACAGAGGCTTGCAAATGGCCTGCAGGGTGGTATATGGAGCTCACCAGGGAAAGGGAATTTCTGGGGAGGCTCTGTTTTTGTTGCCAAGAAAAGTGTAATTCCTTTTGGCTTACAGAGCAATTACTGGGCCAGGAGAGGATTTATCCCCAGTACTCGGGTTTGTTGGCAGTGCAGCTTGTATACAAGTCACATTATTGATGTTGTCATCAATTCTCCTTCCCAACAAGTAGTGAGTGGGATCCAGGCAGAGAGCATGCGCTGTTCACCGAGAGTGCTCCGTAGGGGGTGGAGGCTGCAGGGAGCTTGGGGGCCACAGCCTGAGGCTCAGCCAAGCTCAGAGACCCCAGCCTGGATGGACCCAGGCCCCTTTGTGTGGACCAGGTCCATGCTGCACACACACGCAAGGGTGCTCACTAAGACTGTGGCATTCCCCTCAACTTCTGCCAAGGATTCTGGGTTAGGAGTCCACTCAAGTGGTAGGAGCCATTTTGAGAGCTAGGTGGATCTAGGATAGGTCTCAGAGAGGACTTCCAGAGACTCCCAACCAATGGCTAAAAGAGGAGGGAGGAGAAGACATTGCCTGACCTTTAAGGAGAGGGGCTTCTACCTCCTCAGTCTTGTGAGCACAGACAGCCCAGGCTGGAAGCAGAAGGCTGGACATAGTGACCTTTGGGGGGGATGGTGTTCTGAAGCTATTATGTCTGTTCAGGTCCCCCAGATGCCAAGGTGAGATCAGACATGCAAGAGGCACTGGGGGACACCTGTGCAGGATACAGGAGGGGCCAGGAGGAGGCAGGAGAACTACTGATCTGCTTCCTATGAAAGGGGAGGGGTGAGGCAGGAGGGCTGGGCAGGTCCCAAGGCAGCAGTGCAGCGTGACCAGGCGGTGTGCCATCCCTGGGCCACTGTTGCCATTCCAGTTCCAGGACTCCTGAGTCCCACAGGAATGAACCTGTCCTGTCCAGCTGGCGACTGGGGACTGGGAACAGCCTAGGGGAAGCATGGTCTCAGCACAAAGGCTGGTCAGCTCCAGAGAGGCAGCAGGCAGGGGCAACCAGCCACGCTCCACAGTTGCCCAGGTCCATGCTGCCACAGTCCACCGAGTGTCGCATAGATCTGCTCATCCATGCAGGGGCAGGGAGCAGCCCTTCCGCCACTCAGGGGGCCTGTTTCTGAGGGTTGGGGCTACACGGGTCCCTGCTCTCTCCTTTCCAGATCCACTTCGATTCCCCTTCCTCAGCTTTCTCCTCAGCAGATCTTGGGGAGTAACCCATGGTACACCCCAAACCTTCATTCCTGGGATCTCTGAGCCCTGGAGAAGCACACCCTTCTCAGGCCAGGGCTGTTGCCTGTGTTTATTCACAGCTAAAACAGAAGCGGTACCCAGAGGGCCAAGTTCACAATACTGCCCCGCCCCCATTGTGCAGCTGCAGCCTCACCTCCTCCTGATGAACGCAGCCAATTACCCCCACCAATGCACAACTCCTTTTCTTCCCTGCAGGCCTCAAATGTGTCCAAGTGCCCAGGCAGCAGCCCTAACCTATAGTCCAATGGGACCCTCCACCCTGCAGAGCCGAGTTGTGGGGATAGAAGCACAAATCCCCCCACTAAGTCATGGCAACTGGGGCCTGCTCCAGCCTTCACCCCCAGTTCCCAGGCCTTGTACTCCTCTTGTTGGAAGCACAGCACAACTAGAGGCCTTTCAGAGTTCTGCCACCAAGCTGGCACTGCAGCTGCCTCCCCGGATACCACTAAACTGAGCTGTCTTATTCACCTGGGCTGCTCTAACAAAACATCATGAACTGGGTAGCTTATCGACAATAGATATGTACTTCTCACAGTCCTGAAGGCTGGGAAGTCCAAGACTAAGGCACTGGCAAATTTGGTGTTTGGTGAGGGCCCACTTCCTGGTTCACAGATAGTGCCTCCAAGCTGCGTTCTTAGGTGGTGGAAGGGCAGGTGAGCCCTCTGAAGCCTCATTTAGAAGGGCACCAATACCGTTCACTTCCCAAAGGCCCCACATCTTTTTTTTTTTTTTTTTTAAGTCAGAGTCTCACTCTGCCGCCCAGGCTGAAGTGCAGTGGCATGCTCATGGCCACTGCAGCCTCAACATGCTGGGCTCAGGTGATCCTTCTGCCTCAGCCTTCCAAGTAGCCGGAACTACAGGCATGCGCCACCATGCCCAGCTAATTTTTTAATTTATTGTAGAGACGAGGTCTCGCCATGTTGCTCAAGCTGGTCTCGAACTCCTGAGCTCAGGTAATCCTCTCGCCTCTGTCTCCCAAAGTGTTGGGATTACAGGTGTGAGCCACCGCACCTGGCCGGCCCCAAATCTTAATAGCAACAACTTGGGGAGTTAGGGTTTCAACATAAGAATTTGGGGGAATACCAACATTCAGACCACAGCATTAGCCATTGTTATCTAGGGTCCATCTGGTTTCTGTAGGAGCCAGACTGATGAATGACATGGAGATTAGATAGGGACCCCTCTACCCCTGCATGCTTTAAGTCTCTAATGATAATCCAATCTCTGCCATCCTCCCCCACCCTGACTACAATATCACTTTTGATTTACTCTCTTGGCTGGTGGGGTTGTTTCAGAAGTTTCCACACAGCTTTTACCCACAGACCCAATGTGGCTTTAGTATGTCGATCCCAATTCTGTATTGTGCACTGGGGAAATGCCATGCACCAGCAATGAATTTGCCCTATTCCTCTGGGGTCCTTGCAAAGTGGTGAATCTCATATCCTGAGAAAGCGCCCCCAGTCAATGAATTCTTGTTTACTCAGTCTCCATTCTGGCCCCCATGATCCAGAATCCTCAAAATCTGGGCTGGGCGGGGTGCCTCATGCCTGTAATCCCTGTACTTTGGGAGGCTGAGGTGAGAGGATTGCTTGAGTCCAGACGTTCGAGACCAGTCTGGGCAAAATAGCGAGCCATCGTCCCTACAAAAAATCAAAAATTTAGCCAAGTGTGGTGGCGTGCGCCAGTAGTCCCAGCTACTCAGAAGGCCGAGGCAGAAGGACCACCTGAGCCCAGAAGGTTGAGAATGTGGTGAGCTGCAAATGTGCCACTACACTCCAGGTTTGGTGACAGAGTGAGACCCCCAACTCAAAAAAAAGAGAAGAATCCTCAAAATCCAACCCAGGAATGCTCACCAGGCCTCTGCTGGTCCACATTAACTCGTTCGTGCCATTCTTGGCTCTGCAGGCGTGATCACTCCTCCTTGGTCAGGCCTAGCATGTCTCCAGCTGGATCATGCAGGGTTTGGGCCCTTGCAGCAGTCAGAAACAGAGGAGGGGACGTGTGGTGCCTTGCAGAGTAGAGAGCATTGAGTGGTGTTAGCTCTAAGGAAAGGGGCCACCCCCTCAGGGGTTGCCATCTACGCATCCTCACCTCAGTGTCAGGGACCCAGGTTTTCCCCAGCAGGGCCCTTCCTGAGCACAAGCCTGCCTTGGCTGAGTTCTCCTGGCACTCTCTGATTCCTGCTCTCAAAGCCTGGGTCTGCTCCTCAGCTGTGCCCATGCCTCCACTGCAGGAGAAGGGACCTCTTAGATAAAGCCACCAAAGAGGGTCTCTGGCTCTCAGGCTGAACTTTTAACTGTTGATGGCCCTCAGGTTCTCATGATTCAAGATGACTTAATAATAACCAGTCAACTCTGCAGTCCTTGTTTCCTGCCTACCCTTTTTCCCTTCATATACATATATTTTTTTAAGATGAGGTCTTGCCTGGTGCAGTGGCTCACTCCTATAATCCCAGCACTTTGGAAAGACACAAGAGGATTGCCTGAGCCCAGGGGTTTGAAACCCACCTGAGAAACATGGTGAGATCTCATCTCTACAACAAATCAAAAAATTAGCTGGGCGTGGTGACGCACACTTACAGTTCCTACTTGAAAAGCTGAGATGGAAGGATCGCCTGAGCCCAACAGGTTGAGACTGCAGTAACTGTGATTGTGTCATTGCCTCCAGCCGGGGTGACAGAGTGAGACTCCGACTCGAAAAAAAGATGAGGTCTTGCTCTGTTGCCCAGGCTGGAGTACAGTGGCATGATCATAGCTCACTGCAGTTTCAACCTCCTGGGCTCAAGCAACCTTCCCGCCTTAGCTTCCCAGTTAGCTGGGACTACAGATGTGTGCCACCGTACCCAGATAATTTTTTTATTTACGTAGAAACAGGGTCTCACTATGTTTCCCAGGCTGGTTTCCACCTCCTGGCCTCAAGTGATCCTCTGGCCTCGGCCTCCCAAAGTGTTGAGATTATGGGCATAAGGCACCACACCTGCACTTTCTCTCTTTCTTTCCTTATTTATTTATTTCTTCCTTCCTTCCTTCCTTTCTTTCGAGTAGGAGTCTCACTCTGTCACCCAGGTTGGAGTACAGCGGCATGCTCACAGCCACCACAGCCTCTACCTGCTGGGCTCAAGCAATTCTTCTGCCTCAGCATTCCCAGTAGCTGGAACCATGGGTGCCCACCACCACACCTGGCTAATTTTTTGATTTATTGTAGAGACGAGGGCACACCTGCACATCTTCGAAGTGCCTGAAGCACTGCAGCTGAGTGTTCCCCTACACCAAGATGTTCTCCAAAGTCACCAGTGGTGACATATTTGGCAACTGGGCTACTACTTTGTGCCAGGAACTCTCTGTGCCTTACCCTCCATTCAGGTGGGGGTGCTACTTGTCAGCAGACAGTGCATGAGCCAGATCCGATTCTTTATTTTATCTTTTGCCACCTGTTTTCTCGGGCCACTCCTGGCTTTCCCCAGCAGAAGTTGCAGGTCACTGCTGTCTGTCCATCTTTGAGACAAATTCTATGAAGAAAGGCAAAGAGTCCAGTGAGTCCTGGGAAGTCCCACAACCTTGGAACCTATAGAATAAACTGGAGAACTCCCCTCCACTCCCTGGAGAAGATGGTCCCAAACTATCGTGTTGAACTACCCTTCCTTACCTGGGTGAGATATTCCCAAACCGCCTTTCATCAGCACCCCCAATCTCCCACCTCCCTGAGGGTCAGAGCCAAGGTTGCTCCATCCCAATGGCGCTCAACAGATATCCTCAGTGGGCACCTGTGGAGTCTGGGCAACCCCGGGACACCCCTGACCTCCCATCCACCTGAAGCCCCTGTCCCCAGGCATCCCTGGGGTGATGGGAAGAACAAGAGGTGGGATCCATCAGTCCTGCCATACCACTGGCATAAGAGAGGGACACAGGCTGGCCGCAGTGGTTCACGCCTATAATCCCAGCACTTTGGGAAGCCGAGGTGAGAGGATTGCCTGAGCTCATGGGTTTGAGAAAGCCTGGGCAACTTGGCGAGACCTCATCTCTGCAATATATCAAAAAATTAGCCAGGTGTGGTGGCGTGTGCCTGTAATTCCAGCTACTTGGAAGGCTGAGGCAGAAGGATCACCTGAGCCCAGCAGGTCGAGGCTGCGGTGGCTGTGAGTATGCCATTGCACTCCAGCCTGGGTGATAGAGTACTCCAGCTCAAAAAAAAGAAAGAAAGAAAGGGTATCCCCTCTGCCTCTGCAAGATGATCTTCACCCCACCCAGAGTGGCAGCCTCCCTTCCCCTCTTGTGTCAAAGCATCTACTGCCTCTATAGCCCTTGAGGACAAGGTGAGACTGGGCTGGCTCCTAAGGCTTTTCTCGCCCAGCAACCTCTACTGTGCTGCTTGCCTTGACCCCACTTCCCTGCCCATGGCCACAGATTTGCGGGTTGGGGCTCAGACCTCCAGTCTGCCCAGTCCCCTTTCCTCTCCTCCCGTCTCAGGCCTTCTGTACCCCCAGCCTCCTCCCCAGGCTCCATCCTTCTGGAAAAGAAGGGTCTCCTCCACCCCCACTCCAGGCAGGCTGGAAGCACAGAGGGCCAAGGGGAGGAGGAGGTGTCAGGGTGTGACTTTCACTTGTGAGAAATCAGGAGCTAATTGTGCTCATCTTAGCTCTGCCATGTGTCCCTGCACGCGGTCACTGATGAGCACGAGATGGGTGTTGCTGGAGGGCAGTTGGAATCAGGACACTTGGCCTTCCCTGTTACCCAGATAGCCCAGCCAAGGGGAAGAGAGTGGGCAGCACACACCTGGCACACAGAGGTCACAGAGGTCCCCACCAATAGCATGCAGCCCCCTCCCTGCCCCAGCCCTTGCTCTGTGGACAGGACAGTCTGACTTCCTGAACATGGTCATTGAGCATTGAGCAGAGAAGATCCAGAGAGAGGAGCTGGAAGGGCCTCAGGGACCGTCAAGCCACTCTCCCATTTTGCTGAAGGGAAAACTGAGGCCCTGGGAGGGAGAAGAGCTTGGCACAGCCATAGGGCGAGTTAGTAGAGTCAACTCGCAGTGGTGGCAGGGAGGACCTCTGCCTCTCAGCTACTTGGCAGCCCCTGTCCTCAGAGCACACTGATTCTGGTAATTTCCAAGTCAAACGAGGAGTCAGAGTACTACAGCGCCACTGAAGAACAAGGGTGTCGGAGCCCTGGGCGCTAATGGCAGTGACCGGTGCTGTAAGTTTCATTTCCCTATTTCACAAAAGAGCAACTGGGCTGCCCAACAAACCTCAGCAAGTGGCCTGGCTAACATTCAAAGCCAGGCCACCCAACCCCACATTCCGCTCTGTGCCACAGGACTTTCCCTGTGACCCTTGCATGCCATGTCCCCTCTCCGGACTTAGCTCTTCCCTCTGCAAAAGAAGAGGGCTGGCTGACCGGGCGTGGTGGCTCACGCCTATCATCCCAGCACTTTGGGAGGCTGAGGTGAGAGGATTGCCTGAGCCCACGGGTTGGAGACCAGCCTGGGAAATTTGGCAAGACCTCATCTCTACGATAAATCAAAAAATTAGTAGGGCGTGGTGGCGCGCGCCTGTAGTTCCAGCTACTTGGAAGGCTGAGGCGGAAGGATCGCCGGAGCCCAGCAAGTCAAGGCTGTGGTGACTGTGAGCGTGGCACTGTACTCCAGCCTGGGCAACAGAGTAAGACTCTGACCCAAAAAATAAAATAAAATAAATAAGAGGGCCGCCTCTCAGAGGCAAATCCAGGGCTCTGCTCAGGTGGAACCTACCTTGCTCTGCCCACCCATGCCCGGGTCTACAGGCCACCACTAAGCACTGGCTGAGCGTTCAATGCTTTGTGGCCAAAGCACCTTTCTAAACCTTTGTTATCTCTGTTGTCACTGATTAATTGGTTTTCTGCTTCTCTCTCTCCCTCCATCCGCCACAACCCTCTGTGACTCCCTTCCCTCCCGCATGCATCCCCACACTTCCCCATATC
>CAUYQG010270867.1:0-15151 GCA_963574415.1 Tarsius wallacei | reverse complement strand
TGTGAGAGAGAGAGAGAGAGAGAGAGAGAGAGAGAGAAAGAGAAATAAGTTTACTGAGCTATCATAAACACAGTAAAATTCAGGAACCTTCAGTGTACAACTCAATAAAATTTAAAAAATTATGTATCCATCAACCAGATCAAAATATAAAATATTGAGCCAGGCACAGTGACTCACACCTGTAATCCCAACACTTTGGGAGGCCAAGGCGAAAGGAATGCCTGAGCCCAAGAGTTCAAGACCAACCTGGGCAACATGGTAAGACCTGGTCTCTACAATAAAATTTAAAAATTAGCCTGTAGTTCCACTACTCGAGAGGCCGAGGCAGAAGGATTGCCTGAGCCCAGCAGGTCGAGGCTGCAGTTAGCTGTGATCATGCCACTACACTCCAGCCTGGGTGACTGAGTGAAACTCTAACCCAAAAAATAAAATAAAATAAAATATTTGCATTGCCCCAGAATGTTCCCTGATGTTCCTTTCCATTCCACCATGCCACTCTTCCAATAATACCATGGTTTAGTTTTGTCTGTTCTTGAACTTCAGATAAATGGAATCACACAGTCTAGACTCTTACATCTGGCTAATTCCAATCAACATTTTTTAAATTGATCCATAATAGATGCACATATTTTGGAGGTACATAGAATGTGATGCATTCATATGATGTGTCAGGATCAAATCAAGGTAATCAGGATATCATCAACTTAAATATTTACATTTTCTTTATGCTAGGAACATTTGAATTATTCTCTTCTAATGATCTAAAATGTACAAAGAAGAAAAAATTCTACAGGTATTTAAGAAAAAAATGAAGCAAAACAAACTTAAAAAAACTCTAAACCACCACACCACCCAGGTAATCTTCATAAAGGAACAGAATCAGATTATTGAAATAGATTAATGTTGACTAAAGTCGCCCTACCGATCCATTGAGCACCAGGTTATGTTTCTTCTAGAGTCAACGTAGATTCTTCCACGTTGTTATGTGTGTATCACGAGTTCACCCTTTTAAAATATTTTTTTCCGTCTGAGGAGTACTCCCCTGAATGAATTTACCATAGTGTGTTTATCCATTTTCCTTGTGATAGACATATGGATGGCTTCTAGTTTGGGATTACTGTTATTATCCAGGTCATTTTGTAGACACTGAGTTCCTCTCCCTGGGAATGGACGTTGGCGTGGAATTGCTCAACAGACAATAGATGAGTGCTGTGAGAACTTGCCAGAAGCTTCCCAGTATGGTTGCATTGTTTCCCACCATCCACACACGAAAGTTCTCCTTGTTTCACATCCTTTTCAGCACTTGAAGTTGCCAGAGTTTTTAAAAATTCTGATTTTTTTTTTTCAGCCATTCTGGGTGCCTAGAGACACCTTGCTGTGGTCTTCATGTGCATTTCTCCGATGTCTTATAGCATCGAACATCTTTTCATGTGCTTATTGGTCATTTGAGTATATATATATTTTTTGCAAAGTACCTGTTCAATTCTCATGCCCATTTACTTCTTTGGCTTTTGGTATTGAGCATTAGAAATCTAGGGCAAGGCCGGGTGCAGTGGCTCACGCCTGCAATCCCAGCACTTTGGGAGGCTGAGATGGGAGAATTGCTTGAGGCCAGAAATTCAAGGCCAGCCTGGATCACATAGAGAGACTCTGTTCCTATTATTTAAAAAGAAAAAAAAATCAATGGCGAGCCTGATTCTGTTCCTTTATAAAGATTACCTAAGTGGTGGTGGTGGTGGTGGGTTAGGATTTTTTAGTTTGTTTGTAGTATTTGGTTGCTTAGTTGGGATTTTTTTAGTTTGTTTGTAGTGTTTGGTTGGGTTAGGATTTTTTAGTTTGCTTATAGTGTTTGGTTGTTTAGTTGTTTAGTTTAGTTTGTAGTGTTTGGCTTCATTTTTTTCTTAAATACTTGTAGAATTTTTTTCTTATCCAGAAAATATCTCAACATTGATTTTTGTTGGGTTTGTCTGGCACTCACTCAGCTCAGCCAATGATAGACAGAAAACCTCAAGACAGTTTTTTATTATTTTTTCATTACTTTTCTTTGTTCTGCTCCCTCTTCTGCAATTTCTGGATTTATCCTCTATGTTTCTAAGATGACATGAGCGCTGTGGCTCTTTTCAAGTCCAGCAGAAGGAAGGAGGGGCTAAGTGAGGTTGTTGAGGTGAACACTTCTGGCTGTGGATTCCAGCCTCCTGGGAGAGCAGGGTGGGGAGCACTGCCATGGGAAGCCTCACTGGGGACCCAGCCTTGGGCCCAACACTGCCTTTTCTCTGGTGATCACTGAATCAGAAAAATAGCAATGTCCTTACTCTCTACCAAGCCTGGCTTCCTTCAGTGGCCGACAGCCAAGTATTAACACCAACCTGGGATTTTCCACAACATGGCAGCCATACTATGTCGCTCCAAGCACTTGGGATGCCTCACAACGGGGCAGCCCATATTATATTCTTCCAAGCACTTAGAAGTCCCCATAGCACGGCAGCCTATATTACATTCCTCCAGGCACTTGGGATTCCCCAAAACATGGCAGCTCATACGACATCCTTCCAAGCACTTGAGGTGTCTTACAACAGGACAGCCCACACTATGTTCCTCCAAGCACTTGGGATTTCTTACAGCATGGCAGTCCACACTGTGTCCTTCCCAGAAGCACTAAATGAATTTAAATGAACCTGTTTACTCCTCAGTCCTAAAATTTGTATGCTCTGGGGTCTCTCCCACTGACTTGAAGGTGACTTATTCTTTCACACATGACCTTTCACAAATCTGTTCCAGCCTTCTGTCAATCTACTTCCATCCACACTCTATTTTGCATGAATTATATGAATTTATGTGGATGCAAATCTTCTTCAGTTCTGATAAAAGCTTTCCCTGGTTTTTATATTCCTTTGGTGGGGTTTCAAGAGATATTCAGGAGAGGGACATAGCTAACCCTGGTGCAAAAGTCACCCTCTAACCCATAAGTCCTTTTCCACTCCCTGAGGCCACACAAAGCTGGCATCTAATCCAATAAAGATCAGACCTCATTTGGCAACATGTTCCTTGTATTTTATTATACAATCCGGGAGCCCTGTTATTAAATCTAGATTTATACACATAACTAAGTGTATTGTAGATGTTTAATCGTGACCTAGGGCCTATTATTCTGCCAGAAACCAGGCATGTCCAGGTTTGAAGAAAAAGGAAGAAGAGTTAGGTAGAGGTCCCTGTAGCCTTGAAAGGCTTTTACTTATAAATGCTAAAAGGCCCTGGGGCTGACTCTTGCCTTAGAAATAGCTTCCTCCTTCCCTAAGCTCCTTGTGGTTAATGCTGACAGGGCCCGTTGGCTCCTCCACAGAATCCCCCACCACACAGCCTTCCCCAGCAGCCTCAAAACCTATAAGTCTTCTGCCTACGCTCCTTGTTACTCCTGTCAGGCTGAATGTGCCGGTCCTAGAACCTGAGTTGTTCCTTCATCCCTCCGTGCCTTTGCACACACTGCTCCCATGACCTAGAAAGACTCCTTCCCTTCCTCATCTTAGTAAACACCAATTCATCCTTCACATTTCATCCGAGAAGACTCCCCTGGAATTCTCATCCCTTTCCCTAGACTCCCCAACTGCAAGCACAGGGCTCCGTTTTCCCTGACTCTGATACTTTTCACGGTGCATCACAGAAGTGGAGTTGGGTTCTATCTCCTGCATTGAGCTGAGAGAGGAAGAGGATGGTGATTTCTTCATCGTTACATCCCCTAAGTTGGATGCATGCCTGGCATATTGTAGGAGACCATTACTGGTTTCTGAATGAACAAAAGATGGATGGATGGATGATGGAGGAATGGAGGGATGAAAGAAGAAAGTATAAATGGATGAATTAAGAATGCATTAATGCCGGGCTCAGTGGCTCAGCCTGTAATCCTGCGCCTTTGGGAGGCTGAGGTGAGTGGATTGCCTGAGCCCACGGGTTCGAGACCCGCCTGGGCAACTTGGCGAGACCTCATCTCTACAATAAATCAAACAAATCAGCTGGGCGTGGTAGTGTGCGCCTGTAATTCCAGCTACTCAAAAGGCTGAGGCGGAAGGATCGCCGGAGCCCAGCAGGTCGAGGCTGCGGTGGCCGGGAGCGGCCACTGCACTCCAGTCTGGGCGACAGAGTGAGACTCCAACTCAAAAAAACAACAACAAAAAAAGAATGCATTAATTATAAATGGAAGGATGGATGGGTAGACCAAAAGGCAAATGGATGAATAGAAAGAAGGAAAGATGGATGGATGGATGGGTAAATGAATAGATGGTGGATAAATGGATGGGTGAATGGTTGGATGGATGATGGAAAGATGGATAGATCAATGAAAGGAAGGATAGGTGAATTGATAGGTGGATGAATGAATGGTGGATGGAAGTATGGATGGGTGAACGGGTGAGCCAAAAAACAAATCTGTGGGAGGAAAGAAGGAAGGATTAATGGATAGATAGATGGGTGGGTGGATAGATAATGGAAAGATGGATGGATGGATAAAAGGAAGGATGAATGGGTGGATAAGTTGATGAATGAATGGTGGACAGAAGGATGAATAAATGTTTGGATGGATGGATGGATGGAAGAAAAAATACTAACTGGCTACAGTGGGCAGTAAGGGGTTTTCTTACAGGAATGTTGACCTGAGGCTTAGCTTCCTTCTCAGGGTCTCACTTTGTCCCCTCTTGACTTGAGGGCCAGGCTATGCCCATTTCACAGATGGGAAAAGTAAAACCCCGAGTGTGGGTTCAGTTCCCTGAATGTTGAGGGACAATGGGAGAAACAAGGATGAGACTCCAACCCCTAAACGTACATGATATCCTCCTGACAGGCTCCCTTCACCAGCGGCTCCAGTGACTACAAGGCCCCCAAAATTGTAGGCAAAGTCATCTGGGTTTGGGTGATTTCCTGGGGAGAATTTCCATGGTTCTCCCCTTATTTCCCAAGGAGTCCACGACCCCCAGGAGGTGAGGTGTGACCTTGCCATTGTGAAAGCTTAGCTTGGCGCATCCTCTCCAAGGGCCGCTGACTCCAGCAGGTGCCAGTTGTTTATTACTCCATGACCTCTGCTTACTCCATGGCCTCACTACTCGGGTCTTCCCTTTGTTTCTTCCTCGTCCATTCCTACAACACATGTTCAGTGGACACTCCTGCCGAATCATCTACAAGGTCCCTCCGAAGCTGCGTATCCTGACCTGCCCCCATTCTCTTGCTCTCCTGTGGTCCTCCCAGCCAAGTGAAGACCCAGAGACCAGCCAACATCACCTGTGGCCAGGCACTGCTAAGCGCACCCAACTGCTCCACGAAGGATGTGCACTTGAGCTCCCACTCTACGGATGAGCTCAGAATGGTCCAGCGAGGGCCACACAGCTAGTGTGAGGCAGAGCTGGGTTTGAATCTGTATTTCATCTTCTCCTTGAATTCTCAGAACGACCTGATGAAATAGGTGGCAGGACCTCCAGATTAAGGTAAGAAAACTGACGCTCAGATAGGAAAGCCCAACGCCAGGCTCACCCGGTTGGGTGGACGGAGCCAAGACGTGGCCTGGACGGTGGACAGGGGATGTCCAGATGGACCTGCAGGCAGCTCAAGATGGAGGAGTGCCCTGATGGGAGAGTCTGGGGACATCACAGTAGGTCTTTGGAGTTGCATCATTAAAAGTGCCTAGGAGCCTGGCATGGTGGCTCACACCTGTAATCCCAGTGCTTTTGGAGGCTGTGGTGGAAAGATCACTTGAGGCTAGGAGTTAGAGACCAACTGCGGGACATAGAAAGACCTCATCTCTACAAAAAAATTGTCTTTAATCAGCCATGTGTGGTGGCGCACAACTGTAGTTCCAGCTACTGGGAAGGCTGAGATGAGAGAAGTGCTTGAGCCCAAGAGTTCAAGGCTGAAGTGAGCTATGATAGCCCACTTCACTCCAACCTGGGCAACAGAGCTAGACCCTGCCAAAAACAAAACAAAACAAAACAAAAACCCCTCAGATTTCTTTTAGGTAGTGACGAGGCCAGCTTTGCTCATGGGGAAAGCATTGGATTCAAAACCCCTGATGGTCTAGTCTCAACTTGACTCACACTTGAGCTGTCCTCTGGGGAGGCTGAGGCCTGAGGTCTGGAGGTTGGGCTCAGCAATAAATGCCCCCAGGAGCACCAAAGGCTGGAGGGACGAGGCTGCTGGGTGGGGCTGCGGAAGAAACCCGCAAGGCAGGCGAGCAGCCAATGGCATCAGTGCCCGCAAAAGAGATCAGAAGCGATGTCAAAAAAGTGTCAGTTTTCCTCCCCGGTTATTTTGAAGAGGAAGAAAAAGAGAGTGAGAGAGAGAGAGAGAGAGAAAGGAGGAACGGGAGACTATGGGCCTAATTATAAATGAAAAGTGGCATGAAGTTAAGGATGACTCATTTTTTAAATTGGTGTTTGACAAGAACAAGAGAGGACTGAGACCAGGACAATCAGGGAGCAATGATGAGCTTCAGCCCAGAGAGCAGAGCAGGAAGGGACATCATCCTGGAAGGCCGGGACTGGACAGGACTGTCTCGGGGCCCGGCTGGGGGCGGTGTCCCACGGGTGTCTAGGAGGAGGAGTTTGAGGGGCAGGTGCAAACGCCAGGGACGTTCTGCTGGACGGCACATCTCACCTCTGCCTTCTCTCCTTGCCCATTGTTGCCCCGCAAATCCACTCCCCTGTCTTCTCTCCTCTGGAGCCCCGGAATGCCTTCCTCATGGGTCCCTTTACTTCCTCTTTCACACTTTCCCCCAGTCCATTTGCATCAGGCAGGCAGAAAAATCTGTCTAGAGACAAAGTGAGTGCCATTCCTCGCTCCAGATCCTTCTCTGGCTCCCCAGGGCATCTCAGATAAAATCTAAATGCTGCACCTTGGTCTCCAAGTTCTAGGTTGAGGCATGAGCCAACATTCGCCTGTCCAGCCTCGTTTCGAGCCGGGTGGCTCCTCACTCTGTACATGTCAGGATTCTGGCATTCTCAGATGTACTAAGCTCATTCCTACTGCAAGGCCTTTGCACATGCTGTTTTCTCTGCCTGGAACATCCCGTCTTCACATGAGGGGCGGAGGTACTCCTTGGGCTTCAAGTTTAGGCCTCAAGTCAGAGCCAGTGTTTCAGAACACCTACCTGAAGTAAATCTCCTCTGCCATTCTCTCTCACTGCATTCTCTGGCATTTCTATAGACCTTACCATGACTCAAAATTATAGTTTTGTTTATGTATGTGCTTTATGCTGTCTAGTTTCTCCTCTAGACTATGAAAGTGGGAGGGATTGTGGACTTTTATTTGGCAAAGTATTATTCAACACTTAACATAGTGAATTACACATAGTAGAATAAACAAGGAAGCTGCTATCTAATGCAGTGGTTCCAGCTTAGCTTCAGGCACAGCTGGATCCAGGTGATCAGCATCATCAGGGATCTTTCTCTGTTTACTTCTCAATCTGCTGTCCTCTGTGCCATTTTCATGCTCATGCAGGCTCTCTTCAGGGCAGACTTCTGTTCTGCCAGTTTATCAACTCCAGTAAAAAGAGAGGCTCTCCTTTCTAATCCCTTCAGCCAAAGTGAAGTCACCATTTATTCACTTGGCAAGTCTTTACTTATTATGTATACTTAACTATGTTCCAGGCACTGTTCTAAGAATTAAGGAGTCCTCAGTAATCAAAGTAGAAGGATCTTTACCATCTTGGAGCTTACATTTTAGTGGGTGAGACAGACAGTAAACAATAAGAGGCTAATAAGTGCTCTGAAAGTTGGAGAGTATTGGAAGGGGCGCGCAGAATCCAGTCAGTATGCGTTGCCTCGACTGCTGTGCCTGGAGACACTTCCTCTTCCTCCTCAACCAATCCCTTGGCTATGAGAGTGAGGGCAAATGGTTCCCCAGAGGAAAATGTGGATACAGTTACCAGAAAAGTGGAGGAGGGAAGGGGTCTGGCAAACCCAGGGGACGGTGGCGGGAGCAGGCTCAGGGACCCAGGCAGTCTCCATGGTGTGCGGGACTCCGTGCCAGGTATCATGTGAGAGACTGTGGCCATCGGTGGGGGGAACGGTGGGGGGAGCCTCCTGGCTCCGGGCAGCAGCTCTCATCTCCAGGGTGGGACGCTGATGTGTCAGGATCGACCAAGACACATCAGAGCCCCCCTCCCCGGGAGGGTGCAAGTACTTGACTCTAGATAAATCAGAGCAGACTCCAGGAGGTTCCTGAAAGGATGTCACTTGGAAGCACCAACAAACTCTCAGGAGTAGGAAGGAAGGGCCTGGACTCTCATGGGGTCTGCACCAGGCCTGACGCCAGGAAGCCACCGCTGGTGGGAGTGGGCAGTCCTGTTGGTTACCAGCTCCCACATGACTTTGCTTCTCTGCAAAAATGTTTTCCCGACCTTGAAATCTAGGAGCGTCCACGAGGATGCACCTTGCAGGTCTCAGAAGAGTCAAAGTTGAGAATTGCAGTTTAGTAGCATTGCAGTAATATTTACTCCAGAAAGGGCCACATTGGGTTGGGCTTGTCTTCGGCAATATTGGAAGGGCTTGGGGGTTCCCCCATGTTATTGTGAGGCCATCTGGGGCCCTGAGGTCAGAGACTAAGGCATCAGGTTATGCTGCCTTGGCCTCAAGATGACCATCGGAACAAGAGTGGCAATGGTGTCCATCTCAGATGCCATCTCAAAGGGTTTGGTAATGACTGCCTAGACCACAATGTTAAGTGCAGATCCAAGCTCAGCAGGCGCATGTGCTGGGATCCACTAGTAATGTCTGCTGGGATATGGGAATAGTGGGTTGTACATACATGCCAGAGATTTGCCACACCTGATCAAATGGCTAACATTGTGAAAAATGACCAGCTGGAAATAGATGCAAAGCAACAGCAGAGTGGTTGTCCTAAGGCCATGTGTCACAATGAAAATAGACTCTGGGTTCAGGCCACTCCTGGGTCCACCACTTGCATACTGTGCAACTTTTGGCTAGTCAAATACCTCTGAGCTTTAGTTTCTTCTCTCTCTCTCTCTCACTCTCTCTAATTGATATCTCTGTTGCCCAGGCTAGAGTGTAATGGCATGATGATCACGGGTCACCACGGCCTTGACCTCCTGGGCTCAGGCGATCCTTCTGCCTCAGCCTCTCTAGTAACTGGTACTACAGGCATGCACCACCATATCCATCTAATTTCTTTTTTTGTAGACACCAGGTCTCACTATGTTGCCTAGGTTAGTCTCGAACTCCTAGGCTCAAGCAATCCTCCTACCTCAGCCTCCAAAAGTACTGGGATTACAAGCATGGGCCGCTGGACCTGGCTATCTCATTATTATAGGGATAAAACCATACAGGATTTCTGAAAGATTAAATGAGGTCATGTATGCAAAATTATTCATGTAATATGAAACTCGGTGAACCCTACTTCCCACCCTCTCCTCCTACGTCCATTCAACCTGAGAAGGCAAGAAGTTGGGAAGGAGAGGGAGAAGACCCTCAAATAAGTAGAATAAGGGGAGCACAGAGGGACTGGCCTAGAAATAAATGGAGAGTAGGCCGGGCTCGGTGGCTCAGCCTGTAATCCCGTGCCTTGGGAGGCCGAGGTGAGTGGATTGCCTGAGCCTGCGGGTTTGAGACCCGCCTGGGCAACTTGGCGAGACCTCATCTCTACAATAAATCAAAAAATCAGCCGGGCATGGTAGCGCGTGCCTGTAGTTCCGGCTACTCGGAAGTCTGAGGCGGAAGGAGCGCCGGAGCCCAGCAGGTCGAGGCTGCGGTGGCCGGGAGCGTGCCACTGCACTCCAGTCTGGGCGACAGAGTGAGACTTCAACTCAAAAAAAAAAAAAAAAAAAAAAGGAAAGTAGAACAATTGGAAGGTAATGGAGAATTTTTAAAAGCCAACCCCAAAGATTCCAGAACAGGAGATACAAGCTGAACTGGCCAGTGCGTAGCCTTCCAGAGAGACTCTTGGTGTGGTGGTTAAGAGTGTGTGGAACAGGGTCAGACAATGTGGGATGAAAACCCAGCTCCACCACGTGCCGACTGTGTGATGTCACCTGTCTGTGCCTCAGTTTTCACATCTGTAAAACAGGAGTGGTGAGAGCATCTTCCCCATAGAGTTGATGCACTGGTTAAATGAGAGCTGTGGACAGCACCAGCACAGCCCCTTGCACATAGTAGGACTATAATAGCGTAGTGGTTGTAATCACCATGGCAATCTGATGAACACCTGCTCCCTCTGTGGCCTGGAAATGCACCATCAGGCCCTGTTCTTTCTATCACTCCATCATCACAGGATAATGGGGGACACTGAAGACATCACCCCAGAAAAGAATTCCCCCTGCTCCATCCAGGGGATGAGCCCCTCTCATGCCCAGGGCTTAGGGGGCATCCGGGCCTGCAGGGTGACCACACCATGCAAAGGTCTCTCTGAGCCCCATCTGGGCAGATGGTATCTCTGGGGTGCGTCATTAACAATCACAATAGCAGGACCTTGCCACATCCCTGGAATTCACTAAGAAGCCTTGCAATTCGCTATTTGGAAACAATTTGCCTGGTTCCCGGCCTCTGCAGCATCAATTAATGGGGATGAGACCATAAATGACAGGGAAGCAGGAAGGGACACAGGGGATGAGGTCACAGCAGTCACAGGCTCAGAAGAGGTTCCCTGGAAAGGGGGCTGGCAGCGGGGGTCCTTCACCTCCAATTGTACAGGTGGGGACTGCTTTCTGCCAGGAGCCTCCAGGGAACCACAGCCAGAAGTCTGTGGCCAGGGCCTCCAAGCGCAGGGCCAGAAGGGTGTGTGGAGGCAACCCCCAGTGTCCAGAATGCAGGCAGGCCAACTCAGTCATCCCCTTGCCTCCACTCAGGCCTGGAACCACTATCTCTGAGTCTGTCCTGAACAGTCTCAGCTTTGGGGGACCCGTGCTGCAAAACAACTCTGTCACCCCCACCAGCCCTGCTGCAGGCTGCAAGTGCTCCCTGGAGATGCAAAGGACTCCTTGGGGCCCGTTTCCAAGAAGGCCTGACCTACACCTGTCGGGAGGCGGGAACTCAGAGGCCAGGCCGACTCCAGTGTGGGTCTACGTGCTGGTTGTGTGACCATGCGAACCCCTCCAAGCTTCGGTTTTCACATCTGTAAAATGGGAATTTGTTTTAAGGAGACAAATGGGCCTCACACGGTGCCTGTCCCATAGAGAGGGCTTGGGCAGTGGAGCTTGTTGGTGCAGTTGCCGGAGTAACTGCTCATAGGAAAATAGCAGAGATCTTCTGGAACTTGCAAAACACCATCCTCCTAAGGATGCAGAAGAGGAGGCAGTTTTCGCACTCTGCCTCCAGGTTCGCTCACGGGGCTCTCGGCAAGCCTCGAGTTTGTCCCTGCTGGCTGGCTGGAGGCTAGAGTCACCAGCTTCCGGGCACATGGCCCCTCCACAGGGCAGCTCACAACCTGGTCTCTTGCTTTTCTTTTTTCTCATTTCATTTTTAAATGTAAAGATGGGGTCTTGTTATGTTGCTCAGGCTGGTCTCAAACTCCTGGGTTCAAGCAATTCTCCCTCCTCAGCCTCCCAAAGTGCAAGGATTACAGGTGTGAGCCACTGCACCCGGCCACCTCTTGCAACGGCAAGAGGATTCGAGAAAGGGGAAGCCACTGCCTTTTTGTCACCTGATCTCAGAAGTGACAGCTTCTCATTTTTGCAAGTCACGAGGTCCCACCCACACTCAAAGGGAAGGGAGTCACAAGAAGTCCAGGTATGAACACCTGGAGGCAGGAAGCAGGGGAGGCTAGGAATCTAGGTAGGAACCTTGAAGGCCGACTATCCTTCAGTTTGCATCCATACTGAGTGCCAGACCCTGTGTCAATGCTTTTCAAAACAGCGACATGAGAGGTTTTTGAATAGTCTCATCACCGGTGTCAGCCTATTTAACCCTCTCTACGACCCAGTGGCACAAGTAGGACCTGCCTCTTGATTGGGAAGAGCAGAACATGTGACTTTCCAACAGTGAATATGGTGAATTCTCTCCTTAAAAGCATGGGCAGAACACAATGGCACATGCCTGTAATCCCAGCACTTTGCGAGGCCAAGGAGAGAGGATTGCTTGAGCCCAGGAGTTTGGGCAGCATAGTGAGACCTCATCTCTATAAAAAAAAAAATCAAAAAATTAGCTGGGCATAGTAGCGTGCACCTGTGTTCCCAGCTACTCCAAAGGCTGAGGTGGGCGATTGAGGCTGCAATGAGCCATGATCGTGCCACTGCACTCCAGCCTGGGCAACACAGTGAGACTCCGACTCAAAAAACAAAAACAAAATCCTGGGGGAAAGGGGCTGACAAAAGATAAAATGGATACTAAGAGGCCCTCAAAAAAGAGAGAAAATCCTACCAAATACTACGACTGTCGCTATTGTATAGGCAAGAAAGTCGAGGCTCAGAGAAGTCAGGGAATTGCCTAGAGATCGGGAGGAGCAGCTGGAATTCGAACCGTGTTTTCAGTTTTCACATGCCACTCCGCAAAGGTCAGACTGCTGTCCTTGGGATCCAGTTGTAGATGGTCTGGGCTACCCTGAACTTGTAAGGTTGACCCTCTGACTAATGGGGTCAGGAAGCCTGCAAAATGGTCGTCAGGGGAGCCTTGCAAATGAGCCATAATGCGGTAATGTGATTTCCTTGCCCGGGGCAGGCTGAGCGTTCTGGGCCAGGGGAGCAAACGCCTTGGCCTGTCTGGCTCGGTCTTGCTGGAGACTGGAAGGCCCCTTGATCATTGTAGCCAGCACCATCCATGTGGGTTAAAATTGGAGGGCAGAGCTAATCCCACTGGGAGGAAACTTCCTTGAGTCCTCAAAGTTAGCAAAGCATACCCAGGACGCACAGGGAGAGAGGCCTGACCCCATCCTGTGGTCCCTATCCTGACCCCAACAAGCTCACAGCAGAGAAGCCTTCAGATGTGGGCAGAGGTCATAGCCAGAAGGAATGGGCACTCACCCCCAGCCAGGTCTGGTTCCCTGTCCCACATCTGCCACCATCTGTCTGTGGGACCCAGCACAAGCCACAAAACCCTTCCAAGCCCATCTCCTGCCCTGTGAAATACAAGTGTCCCCACAGGGGCACCGTGAGGACGAGAAAACATAGGGTCTGCAGAGCACTCACCGGTAGGTGCTGCGTTAACAGTCACTCTGCTGGGTGTATGGGACGTGTCAGGCAGAGAGCCACTGCTTTCACACTGTGTCCCTCATGCCAGGCTCAGACTCTGGCCCCAAGTCACATTTAGTGAATCCATGAAAGGATCGAGGAAGGATTCAATTCTGAACAGGATGAAGGTTTGGAAGACGCGAGTCCAAAAGCTCAAATCATCCACAGATGTAGCGTCCACATGAAGTGGGCTGTGGTCCTATTTCTAAAGAAAGCTTTAGCCGACGAATCCATGTTGTCACCCCCATGCCTGGCAATGGGGGTGTGTTTTAACCACTTCAAAGAGCAGCTGTCCCCGACACCCAAGAGGTAGCCAGGTGTGAGACTGGTTATGTGCGACTCTTGTCTCTTACTGAAAAGGGGCTCCCCAAGACCCCCCCAGGGATGTGGGTGGATCTGGGAACAGTCCCAGCTCAGCTACGTCCCTCGGGCAGACATTACTAATGGATCACAGCACACTCCTCTGCCACGCCTGGATTGGCCACATGCCCTACTCTGGACCCTTCTGTGTGATCTGCAGCAATTCTCAACTTGCTAGAAAGCCCCGAAGCCTTGGGAGAAAGGCTTCACCTCTCTGAGCTTCAGAAAATGGGCTTCCCATCGGCATCTGTCAGAGCTGTGATAAGATCTCGGAGATGGCATGTGTACCACAGTGCCTGGTTCCTGACATTAACCCTCTATGAAAGGCGGTTCCCATTGTTCCTAAGTTCTGTGCTTCTTAGGATGATTCCGTGACTCATAGGGACTCTCAGGGGTCCCCAGAGGTGGCCATATTTCCCTAGAAGAGACCCAGGAGGGGCAGCTGATTGGGGGGGGACTGGATCTTTCTGGAAGCTTAGGGTGGACAAGGACAGGTGAAGTGACCCTCCTCCTGGCAGTCCTCTTGAATGTCTTATGCCTCTGCCCAAGGCAGTCTTGGTGTTTTCTCTTTTGCTTGGCACAGGGTTCCAAGAGATCATCCATTGTAGCTCAGCACCCACCATTTCCTAGGAGATGCACTGAGACAGGGGCAGGCATGTGGCAGAGAGACGACATGCTGGCAGTCACGGCTCCAATGGTCTCCTGTCCGTCGGGGCTTCTGACCCTGGGGGATGCGTGCCGTGTGCAGGCATGTGTGTATGCGCACAACCTGTATGTGTCTATTGCATGGGAGATGTTCTATTCTCCACAGCCCTGTCCTCCTGGACCCGTGGCGAACCCAGCACACAGGGTTGCCAGAAGAGCCTTCATATCCGCCAGGAGGGGCTGACTGCCCGCCTTTGGGGGCTGCTGGCTGCAGATGGGCAGATATTAAGCTCTGCTCAGCCTCCCATCTGGCAGCCATTCTGGCTGGCCAGGAAAATTCCCCACAGGCTGGCTCTGAGCTCTGGACAAGTCGCTTTGCCCCAACCCAACCCTCCGGTGACCCTCAGAGCTGTGTTCAGCTCATCAGAGGATCTGCACCCCCAAGCCGAGTGCCTCCCCTGCTCCCCATCATCCAAGACAGCCTGCCCGTCCCCACCTCCTAGTCTGCTTCCCGACAGCAGGGGCTAAGAGCACAGGATTTGGCATCTGATTAACCAGAGATCATGTCCTGCCTCCATTGAGCATTTGCCTATACTTCTCTGAGCCTCAGTGTCCTCCTCTGTGACCCTGCGTCATGGCAGGATGAAATAGGAGATAACACACACAGGGTAGACTCTCTCCACCCCGGCACTGCTGACATGTTGGTCTAGATGGTTCTTTGGGGTGGAGCTGTCCTGGGCACTAGAGGTTGGTAAGCAGCGTTCCTCGCCTCTACCCATTAGAGACCAACAGCACTCTTCCCCCAGCTGTGACAACCAAAATGTCTCCAGGCACTGCCCAACGTTGCCTGGGGGGCAGAGTCACCCTGCTGAAAATCACTGGTATGGAATGCTTCCTGCTGTGCCTGCTGTGTGGTCAGCACTTGATGGATGGAGGCTCTGGCTGGGGCTGACAACTGTTTTCTGAGCTAAAGAAGACAGCACTGCGGTGAGT
>CAUYQG010270866.1:0-12830 GCA_963574415.1 Tarsius wallacei | reverse complement strand
TTTTTTTCTTTCCATTTAGGGTTATTTTGTTATTCTGCTTATATCTTTATCCACCCCCTTTCCCACTAGTTGAGAATTCACTTTGCATATTCTAATGGTATAGTTTTCTTCAAAGGTTCTTTCTCATTTTTACATTTATTTCCATAATATAAATCCCATACGGCACTTTTCTAAAATTTTTTTGGCTATGTGGTCACTAAATAGTGCTATAGTTGAGAAGTATTGAGAAGTCAGTTTTTCTTGTTTAATTGCTTGTTATTTTATTTAGGCTACTTGGAAAGCTGAGGCAGAAGGATAGCCGGATCCCAGCAAGTCGAGGCTGCGGTGGCCAGAAGTGTGCCACTGCACTCCAGTCTGGGCGGCAGAGCGAGACTCCAACTCAAAAAAACAAACAAATAAAAAATAAAATTCATTATAATAGATTTTGCTAATGTTAACTTTAGAAATGAATTGACAATTATCTCAATGTTTATTGTATGTCTACTTTGCCACTTGGTCATATGTGCTTGAGAAGGAGAATGAAAATTTTATGGTACTAAGGGTGTTACTTTTTATTGCAGTTAACTCAGGTATATGAATTGATCAAAATGTTTCTGTCCCAGCTGATATTTTTTCTGCTAATTTGGCTAATTAATGAAAGATTTTTGGTTAAACCATGCTACTATAATGGATTTTCCTGTGTCTTTTTGTGATTCCATGTTTTACAGTATATATAATGATGCATTGGGTGTTTGTCTATTAAAATTTCAAACATTTATTGTTATGGAAATTGGTTTCTTTTATAACCAGCAATGAGGTTTCCTTAAAGTTTCTTTTGTTTGATGTTATTGAATGTGTACCCACTTTCTTTTTGTTGGCTTGTAAGGAAGTGTCGCCTTCTGTTCATTATTTTGAATGATTCTATACATTTTTATGTAAATCTGTATTATATAAAACACCCATAATTGTCTTGAAATCTTCTTTCTCAGCTATCCATCTGATCGCTCCAACTTTCTTTTGAGTAGCATTTGTACAATATAACTATGTACATAGTCTTACTTTAGACCTATTTTTGCCTTTGTTTATAAAATGTACGTCTATTAGACAGCACATACTTCTTATATGGTATTTATGAGTCTTGCATTCTCTGCTTTTTTCTTATTGTACTATGTCCATTTTCTTTTTGAAATATTTTTGAACTTTATTGAGTTGTTATTAAGTTAAAATCTATGTTTTAAAGTGTTCAACAGGAGGTTTTGATATCCATTGAGAAATACTTTATATAATCAAGTTAATTAACATATCCCTCACCTCATATAGTCACATGTGTATGTGTGTGGTGAGAAAACTTAAGATCTACTTTGTTACTAAATTTCAAGTATACCATACAGTACTGGTAAATAAGGTGTCTATATATTACATTAGCTTTCATAAGAAAATTTATCATATAACTAAATTCTTTTGATGAAGCATGTGGAAACATAATATATTTGGATTGCATTTTTTAACCATTCTACCAGTATATATCTTTCAGCTGAAGATTTAAACTATTGACATTCATGGTTAGTAATGATATGCGTTGTACTGTTCCATCCATCATGTTGATTGTTACCTGCTTGCTTTGCTTTTTTCATTGTGTTGGTGATTTATAAACCTTGTAGGCTTTAGAATTGTCATTGTTTTATCTTCTGGTGCATTTTGATCATTTGTTTTATTGATTAGAACTTCTTTGAGTATTTTTTGTAAAGCCGATCTCATGGTGGCATTTCCCTCAGTATTTTCTTACCTGAAAGAGGCTTCATTTCTTCCTCAATTACGAAACTTATTTTAGCTGGATGTAAAATTCATGGCTGACACTTATTCTCTTTGGGACTATTAAAAGTAGGACCCCCATCCCTTCTGGGTTTGTGGTTTCTACCAAGAAGTCTGCTGTTCCTCTGATAGGTTTGCCTTCATAAGTTATTTAATGCTTTGGTCTCACTGCTCTTAGAAAGTTTTCCTTCACATTAACTTTGGATAATGTAATGATTATATGCCTTGAGGATGACTTTTTGCAAAGAATCATTAGTTGTTCTTTTTGGTTTTTTTTATCTTGATATTTAAGTCTCTCTCAAGACTGGAAAATTTTCCTCCATTATTAACTCAAATAAATTATCCAAACCTGATGCTTTTTCTTCTTCCTCAGGAAAACCTGTGATTCTTAGGTTTGTATTTTTTATGAGATTCAAAAATTGTTGGAGACTTTGACTCTTAATCTTTTTATTGTTGTCTCATTAGTTTAATTTAAAAACTTGTTTTCAGGTTATGAAATTCTTTGTTCTACCTGGTCTACTCTACTGTGAAAACATTCTTCTGCATTTTGTACTTCTCTATATGTGTCTTTTATTTCCAAATGTTCAAATATTTTAGAAGTATCTATCTTTTGGGATAAATTTTCATTCATGTCTTGAATAGTTTATTTTTTATGCCCATTTCCAATGTTCTCTTGGCTCTCATTGGGCAATTTTATAATCAACATTTAGAATTCTTTCACTGGCTTTGAAAGATTTTATTTTAGTTAAGATTCATTGCTCAAGAGTGAGTGTGGGTTTTTGATAGAGATGAAAACTCTCAGATTTTCATAGTGCCAGTGCTATTTTTCTGATTCCTCTTCACTTGGACAGGTTATTTCTTCTTATGATTGTAAAATTTGTTTTTTACTACATCATTTAGGGATGTAGCTTGTATGTGTATAGTTTATGTTCATCTAGCTTTGACTATAAGTGTTTTTAATGGTGAAGGTTATGTATGAGAACCTTGTTTATACAGGATCAATGTATATTAACTTTCCCAAAACTGCTTTTACAGTAATTATTGACTGTGTTTGTAGATTCACTGTCTCCAGTTGGTCTAAAATGCCAGAAGACTCAAGAAGCCAATCATTTTCCCCAATAGTATAACATGCTCTATTTTTTACCTAAGTGTTTTTCTCTGTGCAGCCACTACAATAACACATATTAAACATAAGGTGAATTTTCAAAAACATTAATATAACCAACAACTATCAACTAGATCAAGCATTTCAATTGCAAACAATTTAAACTAATAAAACCTAAAATACAAAGTTACTAGAAGAAATAAGCTGATATTGTAGAGAAATTATAGTGTCATAGTTCTGCTCTCCAGTAAATAATTTGAATTTTTCTTTCTCTCAGAAGATAATGAGAATACCATTGTGATAGTAGAGATGGATGTCAGAATAGAGTGCTGGGGGGAACTTAGAGAATATACCTTTGTTAACGTAAGATACTCTTGGGGACTTTGTCAATATAAAGAAGGAGACATGCAGAATTCATAAATGTTTATTTTGAAAAAAAGAATTTTGTTTTAGATATGGAAACAGCTGGATGAGAGGAAGAATGGGTTGCTGAGTAAAACATATAGTAAGCCAGGCTCAGTGGCTCAGCCTGTAATCCCACGCTTTGGGAGGCTGAGGTGAATGGATTGCCTGAGCCCGCGGGCTCCAGACCCGCCTGGGCAACTTGGTGAGACCTCATCTCTTCAATAAATCAAAAAATTAGCAGGGCATGGTAGCACACTCCTGTAGTTCCAGTTACTTTGAAGGCTGAGGCAGAAGGATCACCGGAGCCCAGCATGTTGAGGCTGTGGTGGCCAGGAGCATGCCACTGCACTCCAGTCTGGGCGACAGAGTGAGACTCCAACTAAAAAAAAAAAAATAGTAAACAACTCCACAATCCAATAAATATCAATGCAGTGATAAACTTTTTATTTAAGTGTGAAACTTAACAAATATCATATCATTCTCATTTTAACTAATGTTTAACATTATGACCATGTTTTTGAATTTGCTAATTCTGTTTTTATAACAAGCACCCCAAAAAACAAAATGTGAATTTGACATATGTTGCATTCAGCAAGACACATGGACTACTTGTGGGATTGGATTTATCCACCATTATATGAGTGCCACTAGTGTCCAAAAAATTCATGTGTTTGTGATTTCCTATACTTGTGGTACATTTGGTAGCATCCTTGGCCTCTACACATGTGTCAGTAGCTGTGTACTAAACTGAAAAAGTCACAAATGTCTGTGATTTCTACCAATGGACTTGTGGAAAGGTGTCTGGGGGGTCAAAAGGGACCTATTGCAAATCTCTGTAATAGATGAGTGTTTGCAATGTTCATTTTCTTGGAAGAATTGTATCGGCAGCCAAAACGAAAATAAAGTTCAAATACACATGCTATCCTTAGTTGAAAATACAATATTCTTTATAAAGTTTAGAATACTGAAACATAGGTTAGAGATAAAATGTAGCCTAATACTCTGAAGAAAAAAAATGAGTTAAAATGCAGCTTTGTCTTTCATACAGGGAAGCATGACTTTCTTGATAACACACCATAGTGATGACTGTTATCATCTGAATACCACCTTCTTCACAACACCTGCTTTTGTACTCTAAGCTTCTCAAGAATGCTTGCAAGTCAATTCTGGAAATGTCACATCTGGGCCTGAAAAACAGAGGATTTGGATATTTTAGTACCCTCCCTTCCTACTAAATTGTTGACCATTCCATTCTTTAACAGCCTTCATTATGTATAATTTCACAACGTAAACTATTTTTCATTGGCATTGGCCTACCTAATTAGAACATCTACAACATCATTAAGACCATGTTTCTCAGTGACACAATCTTTTGAATTGTCCTCATCTCGAATGTGTATTGGTTTCACAGGTAGGTTGTTGTTCTCAGTGTTCTATATGTACATATTTGTCATTCAGCCTCAATTGACAAAGTGTGTTAATCTGACTTAGATGCACCTGTCATTAGTCAATGTTTTGACCAACGTGTTCACATTGACACCAGGTATCATGTCATCCTTTGGAGTGAAATGTTTTCTGAATGATGTCAGTTGTAAGGCAGTTGGGTACACATACAGAGTTACCTGGGGTCTCTCCATCTGCACTGCCTCTCTCCTGAGTAAATTTCAAGCCATCGCCATCAGCCCCATTAATTCTAAGTGGGCATGGCTGAAACCTAAACTCTCTACATACATTTTTACCTCTTTTCTTTTTTTCTGGATCATCATAATGTTGGTGTATATCTGCATTATTGAATCCGTAGTAACCAGAACAAATTTTACTCTTGTTGTTCTTGGATATTTTCAAGCCTATTGTTATACCCAAGTTAGACATCTCCTCCCAGAATTATTTATAAGTGTCATAGTGATACAAGACCTGATATTTGTTGTCCTCATGGTCTGGACCAGCATCTACATGGTAAATCTTCTCTACGGACACCACAGGAAAGCCCAGCATCTGCCCAGCCCCAGCCTCTCTTCCCAGGCATTGCCCGAAAACAAAGCCACCCACAGTATCCCTTTTGCTAGTAGGTTGCTTTGTGTTCTTTTCTTGCCTAAACAATTTCATGAGTATTTTTTATTTTATAGACCTGAGAAAAATGTGAGATTTGTAATGATTACTGAAGTTCTTTCATCATACTACCCTACTGTCTGCCCTTTTGTGCTGCTGAAAAATAAAAAAGTCTATTTCAAATTTATTTCTTCCCTTCTAGTATGAGAACTGTCATTGCACTAAGGGCACTGAATATGAGACCCCACACATTCTTTTGCAACAAGGTAGTTACCACAGTGATTTATAGAAATAAAAAAAGTATTTAGTTATTGCTCTTTTGAAACAGTGCTGATTTGAATTGAGATATGTTGTAAATTGTAATAACACCCAGATTTTATAGTCTCACTATGAATAAAGATACACTAGTATTATATTAATAATTTTCAGATGTATTACATATTTAAATTACATCACTTCAAGATAAGTAAATATATTGCCTATGGTTAAACCAAATTTTATCTTCTTCTTTTTGCTTTTTTAATGTAGCTAATATATATGTAAAAATTACGCTTGGATTTGCATTATATTTTTATTAAACTGCACTGCTCTAAGCAACTTATTATATTAATTCAACAAATACATATTGCTGACTTCAACATCTTTCAAGTAGTATATGAGGGTTTGGACATACATCAGGGACCTAGGAAGATAAAACTTAAGAGCTAAATAAATATTATGAATTATTTGTGGCATAGGAGAAATATACATGCATGTATAAAAGATATACAGAACTGTGTTGATTAAGAAAATTACAATTGCCATGGGTTTATTGTTTCAAATAAAGTAAAATTCAGTGGTGTGTCTCTCTATGTCTGCATAAATCTATGCATAAAGTTATACAGCCTTATCAATGTTATGCTGACATATTTGTTTTATTGTATTTTCCTTCCTCTTTATTATGCCTCATTTCTTTAATCAATACAATTTGAAATTATACACTTGAAGTTATACAGGCCCAATTAAGTACTTGCATTAACTATAGTCTCCTCCAAATATATGATTTGTTTTTTTGTCTACTTCTTTTTAAGTACAAAAAGGTCAAAAAATTATAGAACTCCTTGAATTATTTCAGCAGACAACCCATGTAACAAGTGCCCAGTTCAAGAAACAGAAAGCCAGCACCTTCCAGTAGACCAGCATGACCCTTTCCAGTCACTCTTCTCTAACAGTATCTAACTGGAATAACAACAACATCTACTGTAATCATTTTTTACATATATTCTTCCTTGATAATTTCACAAGGTATCAATTGAGCTCTATTGGAGACATCTCAAGTATTATTATTCTACGATTTAAGTTCCATTCTGTGTCCATGGTGAGGGTCTGCAGGCATTCTCTCAATCAATGTTAACCTTTCTATTGCATCCAGTCTGCCACCTGAAAATAATACCCAATGCTGGCTAGAATCTAAATTTAACTCTATAGGTTTCAAAATGCATTTTGATTTCAAAATAATGGACATATCTTATCATAACATAATATATTTATTTATTAATGTCAAACACGATCATACTTCAGATTGCCAAGAAATTGAGGAGATCTTGAGGGCATGAATTCTCTTAGTGCTGGCTTCTGTGGGAAGGACTTCACTTGGCCTTCATTTATAAATCTTAGTTTGTCAAGAAAGGAAATTGTTGACTGGCATTTCTTTTCTTTGAGAATATTAAAATGGGCCCCCACTGTCTTCTTGTTTGGAATGTTATTCTAATGGGTCCCCTTGATGGATGTTTGACCCTTCACTCTAGCTGCTTATAACACAGAACATGCCAAAAAAAATGTATACACATTTTAAGAAAGAAAAGCAACTATTTTAAAATTGTAATACTCAATATATACTGACAACAAAAACTGAACACAAGTCACATTTGACTTCTGCATTTCCAAGAAGTGTTCAAAGTGTTCACCATCAGCATCCAGACACTTCTGATTATGGCAAACTACTGCAGGACTTGTTGCTCTGCAAGGCCTCCTGGGTTTGCCTTGTGTACATCACACACTGTACTATCATGAATCCATGCAATTTTTAGGCATGTTGTAGGATCTGTAGCATACTCACTCTCCATTGTCATTGTACTTTTACAACATTCAAATTTCAACTTCCCATTCAAACTGGACCTGTGCTCCTAGAATAACTACCATGCATGGGCAATTTTCTTTGACTGTCCTGCCTGTCACATGGTAATGCTAGCATTCATTTGAATAATGCCATCTTTTGAGTGTACATTGTACTAAGCTTTGCTACCATAATGCAATTCACCTTCAAAGTATAATAGATAACATCTCTAAAAATTAGTACACATATTTTGGCACCCTCAGTATGTTTTTTCTTTCACACTAATCTTCAATAATCTAACCACAATGTGCCTTAGGGATGGTTATATCGTATAGCATCTTCTGGGATTCTCTGGATGTTTTGTATCTGCATGTTGAGTATCCAGCATGGGGAAGTTTTCATGGATTATGTCTGCAACTCCTGTCTCTAGTGTGTTCCCATTTTCTCCTTCTCCCTCAGGAATGCCAATCTAGATGTAGATTTGGTCTCATTACATAATCCCATACCTCTCAGAGGCTTTGTTCACTTTTTATGTTCTTCTTTTTGTCTGCCTAGTTGCTTCAAGGAATTGGTCTTCAAGTTTTGAAGTTCTTTCCTCTGCTAGATCAAGCTTGTTGTTATGGTTTAACTGTGTTTTTGTATTCTTGAAGCAAGTTCTTCATTTTTAGGAGCTCAGTTTGGCTATTTTTCAAAATGTCCATTTCAGATTTTAATTCCTATTTCAGTTCAGTTATTTTTCAAAATATCCATTTCAGCTTTTAATTCCTAAACTATTTCTGTAGCCCTCCGATTTGGGAGGCCACTCTCTCTCAAATCTTGATGAATTACTTTGCCACCCATATTCTAAATTCTATGTCTGTCATTATGGACATTTTGTTCTGTAATCAAGCCACTAATTGGGGACTTCTGCAATCATATGGAGACAGCACAACACTGATTTTTGTGTTGCTGGAGTTTTTTTTCTGCTGGGACTTTCTCTCCCTCCACTTCCTATTAGATGTTGTAGTTCAGGTTGTGGTCCTGTAGATGGTGATAGAGGACCTGCCCAGTGTGTCCAGCTGCCAGCAAGCCTGATAGAAACTGCCACGTTCAGTGGCCTGCTAAGTACCTGCTTGCTTCTGAGACCCAGACCTGGTGTGCCACGATTGTGGGGAGCAGCCAGTACAATGGGGGCCACTGGACACCCTGATCACTCTCCATTCATACCTATTTAGGCAGCAGACAGTGTCCTGGAAAGGGCTGGTTCCAGTGCACAGACAAAGACAACCTGCCCAATGGCAGGAAAACCCCTCAGAGGCATATTTCCCATTTTTAAGATGCTGGTTGCTGGCCTCCTCAAAGAGCTGGAGGTGGCAGATCTGCAGGACAGTAGCCTGTTATCAGTATCCGGTTAAATGTGTCATGATGGGAGAGGACAAAGGGTGTCCTGTCTCCTTGCTGCTCCCATCCCCTTACAAGATCTGCGGGCTGTGGTGGGGACACACTTAATTTTTCTACTGTGTTCCTCCTTCCCTAGTCTGGGAGCACCAGGAGCAGGCAGGGGTGGGTGAATGCCTGTTCCTCGGTGGATGCGCCTTGGGTCTCCTTCTTTGTCCTGCAAAAGCTGCAGCTGGCAATGATCCGTGCAGGACTTGGTGGCCTGAGAGACTTGGGTGGTGCCTCAGTGTGAGTGGGTCACAGAGATTTCCCCTTGATGCAGCAGGGACAGTTGGGCCTGAGAGATGATAGGGCTTGTAAGGGGATGGGAGAGGAAGCTGTAGTCAAAACAACTCATCATGTGAACCTCAGAAACAGAGCTGCAAGGCCCATAAAGCTAACACTCTGTTCTAACAGTGTCCTGTTACTAATAGCTTTTCTGCCAATATCTGCTTTCCTGAGACAACATTCCAAAGCTATGTGACTGATAATATCCTGGTACTGACTCATCCTGGTACTGATGGTCAATGTTTACTTTCCTTAGGCTGCATTTCAGAGACAAGTGATTAACAACATCCTGATAGTGACTGGCTTAGTGCAGATATCTGCACGTCAAGGCAGTAAGACCTGCAGCCCCAACAGAGCCAACATCTGCATCTCAAGGCCAGGCGACTTATAGCTCAAACTCCCCATACTGCTTCTCGGAGCCTGATAAGCCTTGACTGGGGTTTTATAAGGGGCCTGCAAGAGAACAAAGCTGATGGTTCTTCTTTAGGGCCAGCCTTTCTTTCCTTTCCCTCTAATACTTTTCTTTAATCACTCGGCTTGTCCTCTCTTTCTCCACACTTGCCTTGTAAGAGGCTTCTTGTTCTCCCTGTCTCTCAGCATTTTGCATTGGGAAGGGCCTTCTTGGCTCTGGAACTGGGTCTCTCTAGGCAGGCTGTCTAGTTATACTTGTCTTCCTCCCAAGGGCCTGCTTCTTCCCTGTGGAGTCCTGGAGGTAAATTACTCCACGTCCTGCTTTGAGTGTAGCAACTTGCTTTCTATTTTTGGTTCCTCTCTGTGGGAGACGCGCATACCAGTTCCTAGTAGTTGACCAACTTGTTCTCCCCCTGGAGTTCTATTTCTTCATGTTCACAATTGTTAGGTGTTATGTCCAGGTATTTATCCATTTCTTTTATGTTTTCAAGATAGTTTTCATATAGTTGTGCATAGTTGTCTCTCGTAATTTTCTGCATTTCTGTGGTCTCAGTTTTTATGTCTCAATTTTCACTTCTGACTATATATGTTTGGGTTTCTATTTCTTGTTTAGTCTAGCTAGATATTTATCATTGTGAGATTTTTATAATGGTTTTCAATATTTTTTAATCACTGAAAGTATGCTGAAATGTTCTTCTATTTAGACATCATGTTTTTTTTCTCTTGACATTTGAAAGTTGGGGGAAGCTGCTAGGAGAGGGAGGGGCATGCCTCATCAACAAGGGTACCTGCATGATCAATGTTTGTATACCTAGCCCTGAATTGTACCCCACATCTTTATAATAATAAATTAATTTTTAAAAATAGATAAATAAACAACTTTCAATAAAAAAGAAATACTCAAAACATGCAAAGCACAATGTATGAAATTGTATGAAATGTGTGAAAAGCGTGAAAAGATATGCTTATAAAAAAGAAAGAAAGCACAATTTAAACAGGTAAATAATTATTATAAGATAAAAATTCATTGACTAATACTAATATATTTATGTAAGATATGTATTTTATTTGTTAAGCACTGTTCTTTTCAAATTAATTTTAATTTATATCCAAAGAGTTCTATAAAGGTTTGTTACACAGGTATATTGGGTGATGGTGAGGTTTGGGCTTCTGATGAGCACCCCTCACTCCAGCTGTGAGCATGGTACCGATGGGTGATTTTTTTCAGTTCTTATTCCATCTCCCTTCCTTCCCCCCTTAGTAGCCTCCAGTGTTTGTTGCTCCCATCCTTGTGTCCATATAAGTCCAGTTTTTACTTTCCACTTACGAGTGAGAACATGCAATACCATTTTCTGTTTCTGTGATGATTCGCTTAGGGTGATGGCCTCCAGCTGTATCCATGTTGCTGAAAATGACCTAATTTTATTCTCTTTTATGGTTGTGTAGTGTTCCATGGTGGTATGACCACATTTTCTTCATCCAGTCCACCTTTAATGGGACATCTGTGTGGGTTCTCTGTTCTTGCTATTGTGAACAGCGCTGCAATAAACATATGCAGTTGTCTTTTGGGTGAGATATCTTTATTTAAAACCAGGTTTTGTTTTGTCAATATCTGTATTGTTTTTCTTTAGTTTTATTTTATTTATTTATTTTTTGCTTTGACCTTTATTATATCTTTCCTTTTACTAATTGTGGATTTGGCTTGTTGTTGCTTTTCTCATTCCTTAAGTTGTTTCATTTGATAGTTTATTGCAAGTCTTTCTGCTTTTCTTAATTTTAGCATTTATTGTTATAGACTTTCCTCCTAGTACTTCTTTTGTTGTGTCCCAGACATTTTTGTTTCCAATCATACTTTTAGCTTGAGGACTTCAGATGCTTTTACCCCTGATAGCTACATGATGAATAGTAGTGATCCATTGGTCTTAGGAACCCCAAAATTGGTGCAACTCCAAAGAAAAGTAATAAATGTATTCTCCTCCTTCCCCTTACTCTCACTTGTCCTTTTAACTTTTCCTACCATTATTGTATTTTTATTTCCTTTGTTTTAATAAATATTTAATTTTTTTATTTCTTCATTGAACCATTGACCTTTCTTTACCATGCTGATTAATATTCATGGCTTGGTGAAAAATTTGCAAGAATCCTCAAAATATAATATGATTTCTTCTTTGATATTATTTCTACCTTTTTGAACTTGATGAGACTGATTTGGTGGCCTAAGATATAGTTTATTCTGGAGACTTTTCCATGTGCTGATAAAAAGAATGGATAAAATGTTTTGTAAGTGTTTGTTAGGCCATAACTCTGATGTTTCTTTCTTGATTTCCTCTCTGAGTATTCTTTCCATCGCTGAGAGTAGCATGTTGATGTGTACTACCATTACTATATTGTAGTGTATCTCTCTTTCCAGATCTATTACTGTTTCCTTGACACCTAAGAGCTCCTGTGTTTCATGAATAGATTTTTGTAAAGTGTTATATTCTCTTGTTAAATCATCCCCTTTTCTGCTTTTAGAGTCCTCAGTTTGCAATATGTTTCATCTGATATAAGTATGCATTGTCTTTTCATTTTCAGTTACATAAAATAACTTTTTCTGCCTCTTTACTTTCAGTCTACTTGTGTCTTTGTAGGTGAAATGGGTTTCTTGTAGGCAGCATACAGTTGGGTCTTGTTTCTTTATCCATTAAGTTAAGTCTATGCATTTTAATTGGAGAATTGGATCTATTAATAGCCAATGTTATCACTGATAAGTGAGGACTTACTACTCATCATTTTGTTGCTCTTCTGGCTGTTTTATAGCTTCTCTCTTCCTTTCTTCCTTTCTTATACTGTCTTCCTTTGTTGTTAAGAGATTTTTACTTGGTAGTGTGTTTTAATTTTCTGCTGATATATTTAGTGATATATTTAGAGCTATTATGAGTTTTTGCATTTTGGTTACCATGGGGCTTACAAAAAACTTCTGACAGTCATAAGAAGTTATCTTTTTTTTTTTTGAGTCAGAGTCTCACTCTGTCGCCCAAACTGGAGTGCAGTGGCCACTCCCGGCCGACCTGCTGGGCTCTGGCGATCCTTTCGCCTCAGCCTTCCAAGTAACTGGAACTACAGGTACGTGCTACCACGCCCGGCTAATTTTTTGATTTATTGTAGAGATGCGACCTTGTCAAATTGCCCAGGCTGGTCCGGAACCCATGGGCTCAGGCAGTCCTCTCACCTCGACCTCCCAAAGTGCTGGGACACACCCAGCACACATTGTGTCTTGCGCTTCAGTGA
>CAUYQG010270864.1:0-20074 GCA_963574415.1 Tarsius wallacei | reverse complement strand
GTTGATGTGATGCTGTTTCCTTCCAGAATAACGACATTGCACCCCGAGGAGCCAAAGGAGCAAAGGGGTACCGGGGTCCTGAAGGCCCCCAGGTGGGTGGCTGTAGCCCGCCAGGCCAGGTGGGGCAAGGGCAGGTGGGCTGTGCCTGGGACCCTGATGCTGGGGACTAGGGATGGGGCATGCAAGGAGGGTCTGATAGAGTTTGGGGAGCGAGTTGTCTAGGAAGTCTAGACTTTGATAGGTAGGATCAGAGAGAGTCATTGTTGTGAGGGGTGGCTCACAGGTGGGAGGGGCTGGGCCCCAGGATGAGCTCACAGGCCAAGGGCAGCACTGCACACCCTGGGACAGTCACCTCAACCAGGGGGCAGGGTGGAGTCTCTCCCAGCCCCAATGTGAGACTTCTCAGCTGCCCTCACAGAACCCCTTGTGGGAGGGTGGAAGTAGGCATGGGGAAGTGGGTGGGCCTGAGGGCAATGCCAGGACCTCAGGGGATGGCAACTCCAGAAGTTCAGGAAGCACATGGCCACCTCACCCCCAAGAGCCTCTCTCTGTTGTTTCTCTGACAGGGACCCCCAGGACACACGGGACCACCAGGGCCAGATGTAAGTGGGGGCCTGCAAACACCCTGAAAGGCTATGACCTCAGATCTCATAGGGTGGGGACCCCATCCACAGAAGCCATGTGCACACTGCTGACAGTTGGGGATTGCTCATGGAAGCGGGCCTGGTGCCTGCATGCCAGACTACAAGGCACATGATGACCACAGGGGGACATGAGATAGCCACATGTTGGTGACCACGCCAGGAGCCTGGCCCTGTGGCAGGGGCCTAACGGGCAAAGCTAGGCACATCCTGTGAAGAGGGAGCCCCCTTCCCAACCCAGCCTTGAGGTAGCCCCGAGGAGGGTGATCCGGAGGCCCTGCCTTGCTTGGAAGCGGCCTTTGATGCCAAAGCCCTGGTCTCTCCTTCCTCAGGAGTGCGAGATTTTGGACATCATCATGAAAATGTGCTGTGAGTGTCACCTTCTTAATGTCCTAGCTAGAAGCTCAGTCCTGCCTGCCTTTTGCTCCTGGAGGGGAGGGAAGCAGGGGGCAGCACCTGGTGGGGCTGGTCACAGGCCCAGCCAGGAGAACCAGGGGTTCTCCCCCAGGAGGCCACAGCCATGGCCCCATCTCTGGTGACAGCGGCACGAGCCTTACCACAGGAAAGTCCTTGGGTGGTACGAAGGGATGCCTGGGCCAGCTCCAGTCTCTCTTGGCTTCCCGCAGCCCTACTGGGTCCCTGGGATAGAGCCATCACTTGAGGGAGGCGGGAGGCTGGATGGAAGGCTCGAGTCTCCCTGATTGTGAACACGACTGGGGTTTTAATTGTTCCTCATTTCCTCTTTTTCCTCTTCCTTAGCTTGCTGCGGTGAGTACCTCGTTGTCACTCACAAGAGAATAACTCCTGGAGAGTATAGAATCGTGTCCAGGGCCTGTGGCAGGGTAGCAAGTGGCCCCTATGCCCACCCATGGTTCCCCACCCACCCACCCGTTCATTCTCGGGCCTGACCTGAGCCAGCACGGTTCTGGGATGCTGTGCCGTCCCCCTTCCTCTTTACCCTATAACTTAAATAACCAGGGACAGGCTGGGAGGCAGGAACTGGGATCCTCTCCACAGGCTCTCGGTTTGGGGTTGAGTCGGGAGGGGCAGGGAGCATGCTGGGTAAGGCTGGCTCTGACCAGCCCACTGCACAGAGGGCTATGGGAGGAGTTGGGCATGTCTAGGACCTGAGCTTACTGAGGAAAGGGCCTTGCCTGTTCTGAGTGGTCACTGCCCACCCTGCCTGTAGAGTGCAAGTGCGGCCCTATTGACATCCTGTTCGTGCTGGACAGCTCGGAGAGCATTGGCCTGCAGAACTTCGAGATCGCCAAGGACTTCGTCATCAAGGTCATTGACCGACTGAGCAGAGACGAGCTGGTTAAGGTGAGGCAGCCCCCACCCCACCACCCGGCCCAGCCAAGCCCATGGGTGCCCAGAGCCCTAGCCAGCACCCTTGCTAGGACCAGCTGTGGGTCGTGGATTGGGTCAGACCTTGCCCTCTCGGATGACTACTCAAAAGGTCCTAGGCTATGTCCTCAGTTTCCCTGCCAGTGACAGGGAAGCCAAGCATGCACTGGCCGTCCAAGCCCCCAGCTGCACCTGGCCAGGCTGGTTCGCTCCTCACAGGTTCCAGACACAAAGATGCACCCTTCCCTTGCCTTAAGGGTCTGGAGCCTGGGGACTGAGTCCTATAGTGGCTCCAGGGCTGGTCCCTTGTGGACAGCATTCAGGAGGGCAGTGTGGCGGGGCCGGCATAAACCGAGGGAAGAAGGGTTGGCAGGACACCCAGAGTTCTGGGGTCCCTGATGCCCTCTGGGCACTCACAGCCATCGGAGACACCCCAGGGAGGCACGTGTGCCAGCCTCAGGGCCATGCACTCCTGGCCTGTGTGATCCTCCACAGTTTGAGCCAGGGCAGTCGCACGCAGGCGTGGTACAGTACAGTCACAACCAGATGCAGGAGCACGTGGACCTGCGAAGCCCCAGCATCAGGAACGTGCAGGAGCTCAAGGAGTGAGTCTCCACGCGCCCCCAACCCCTGACCCCTGACCCCACAGTAAGACTAGCTCTACCTCTGACTCTGCAGTGGGCCTGATCCTGACCCTAGGCCCTGCAGTGGGCCTGGTCCTGACCCCTGACCCTGCAATGGACCTGGATTTCAGTCTTGACCCCACAGTGGGCCCAGCCCTGACCCCTGGACCCTGCAGGGAGCCCAGCCCTGACCCTTGACCTTGCAGTGACCCAGACCCTATCCCAGACACAATTCCAGACAGGCTCAGCCCCTGACCCTGGGCCCCGCAGTGGACCTGGCCCTTACCCCTGACCCTGCAACAGGCTCAGTCATGACCCCTGCCCCAAGCAAACTCAGCCTCTGACTCTGGGCCCTGCAGTATGCCTAGCCCTGACCTCTGATCCAGGTCCCAACTCTGGCCCTGACCCTCTCGCCACACAGAGCCATCAAGAAGCTGCAGTGGATGGCGGGGGGCACCTTCACAGGAGAGGCCCTGCAGTACACACGGGACCGACTGCTGCCACCCACCCAGAACAACCGCATTGCTCTGGTCATCACTGACGGGCGCTCAGACACCCAGAGGGACACCACGCCCCTCAATGTGCTCTGTGGCCCCGGCATCCAGGTGAGGTGGCTGCCCCCAAGCCATGCCCTGCCCATGTAGGTGCCTCTGAGGCAGGGAGCTTTCTCCCCTGAGAAAGGAGGGGCTGGGCCTCACCAACAATGTCTGTCCCTGCAGGTGGTCTCCGTGGGCATCAAGGATGTGTTCGACTTTGTCCCAGGCTCTGACCAGCTCAACGTCATTTCCTGTCAAGGCCTGTCACCTTCCCAAGGCCAGCAGGGCATCTCACTGGTCAAGGAGAACTATGCAGAGCTGCTGGAAGATGCTTTCCTGAAGAATGTCACCGCCCAGATCTGCCTAGGTGGGCAGGGCCCAAGGCCATCGCGCACAGTCTCCCCTCACCTGCCATGACCTCCTGGCTGCAGAGTCAGACATCCTCAGCCTGAGAAGTGCCTCTTTCTCTACTTGAGAAAGACCGTGATGTGGCCTGTTTAGTGTTCTCGCCCCCCTTCTGAAGTCTGGGACACACCTGTGCTCACCAGGGTCAGAGCATGGGCAGGTGCCCCACATACCTGTGCAGAGCCCCAGGCTCACACAGAGATGCCATCTCCTCACATCCATGTGCACACCCACCACGTCCCTCCCAGCTTGGACAGACTCAGGCCCTCCCCACCTAATGGCCACAGGGTGCCTGATCTGCAGACCTTTCTCCTCTCTGAGCCTGTTTGCCCATTCTCAGAAGGGGCCAAGTCTCTGCGCTGCCCTTCACTAGGCTGGCATGAGGACCAGGACATAGTGCCAGGGGCTGTCTCTCCCCTTGGAAGGTCCACTCTTGAGCTAGGGGATGTGTCCTTCCTGGTGGGACATGGGTCCAGTAGTGACTGGCAAGGTCAGAGATAGGCTTCCCCTAAGCTTCCTATAAATGTTAGGAGGGCTCTGCGGGCATGGCCACACCTGAGCTTGGCCGTGGAACTCTTGAGGGGAGCATCCCCTATGGGGTTGCAAGTGGAGCCACTGGGCTCATGCTGCGTGGGTTTTTTCTTTTTGACAGATAAGAAGTGTCCAGATTACACCTGCCCAAGTGAGTACCTGCATGTAGGGAGGGTACATGGGGAGGGCGTGTGGCCGTGGCAGGGCACCAATGAGGGGAGGGCTCCGGAGGGTCTGGCCATCACAAGAGTGGGGTCTCTCAGGGGCCCCTCTGGGGCTAGGCTGGGCTCCGGTGCTGGGCCAGACTCCTTGGGGCTCAGGCACCCTTTGGCTGGCCCACCTCAACATGTTATGGTTTTGCACTGACGGCTGCCACCTACCCTACAGTCACCTTCTCTTCCCCGGCCGACATCACCATCCTTCTGGACGGCTCAGCCAGTGTGGGCAGCCACAACTTTGACACCACCAAGCGCTTCGCCAAGCGCCTGGCTGAGCGCTTCCTTACAGCAGGCCGGACAGACCCTGCCCACGACGTGAGGGTAGCAGTGGTGCAGTACAGTGGCACGGGCCAGCAGAGGCCAGAGCGGGCAGGACTGCAGTTCCTGCAGAACCTCACAGCGCTGGCCAGTGTGGTCGATGGCATGGACTATTTCAATGATGCCACTGATGTTAATGATGCCTTAAGCTACGTGACCCGCTTCTACCGCGAGGCGTCGTCGGGCTCAGCCAAGAAGCGGCTGCTGCTCTTCTCAGACGGCAACTCACAGGGTGCCACGCCTGCAGCTATTGAGAAGGCGGTGCAGGAGGCGCAGCGGGCGGGCATTGAGATCTTCATGGTGGTGGTGGGCCGCCAGGTGAATGAGCCCCACATCCGCGTCCTGGTCACTGGCAAGACGGCCGAGTATGACGTGGCCTATGGCGAGCGCCACCTGTTTCGCTTGCCCAGCTACCAGGCCCTGCTACGTGGCGTCTTCCACCAGACTGTCTCCAGGAAGGTGGCACTTGGCTAGCCCACCATACCTGGCCCTCACCTGTCCCCAGCCTCCCCATCCCCCACAAAAATAGATGGTAAAATGTGATACAAACTTTGCTGAACAACCTGTTCGCGAGGTTTTTTTAGGGAAAAGCTTGGTGCTTTGTGTAGTGCCTCCTTGGCTCAGCCCCGAGCACGACCGTGCCACTCCTCCCACTGGGATTCCCCCTGCATCTCCCACAGGCCCTCTGAGCTCCGTGGTGCCTCTTCCAGCCAGCCTGGTCTGAAGCCCCAAGTCTGGTTTTTTTCCACCTCTTCTTTCTGCGACTCCTCCTTGCCCTCCTCCCTTACCCTCCTCCCTTGCCTCATAGCTCACTTTTCCCCATGAATCCTACAGAATTCTTCACTTAACATTTCCTTTACACTCAAAGTCAAAGCAAACTCTCCCAGTTAATTCCTGTGAGATGTTGCTCTCTGTCTCATTTTTGGAAACCAAGAGCAAGAGAATTTTTTTAAAACATAAATCTCGATGCTCTTGCTGGTAATCGGGACCTTAGCTCCCACGGTCCACAGGGAGGCCCAGGGTCAGCAGGAGTATAGCTGTCACTGGCACGGCCAACTGTCATCCTCAGAGAACAGCGTTTCTTCAACCCCATGAACAAGGTGCTGTCCCTGTCGAGCCCCCATGTATGCAGAGGCCTGGCCTGACTGGACATGAGAATCACTTGGTGATACCAAAGGATGTGTGTCTCACTAAAAACCATCCAGAGCTCTTTTTCCTCAAAACGTGACCTGTTTTACATTGTAGTGAAGATCTTCTTCATATGTTAGTTTTATTTTTACTTCTTCCTATGTTTTTTATCAACCATGTCCACGTTGACAATTTTTCCAAATAAAGATTTTCAGTCTCCTCTTTGTGGTCATCTCCCTGATGAGTTAAAAAATCCCCTCTGCATTTGCACCGGCAGGAGAGGTTCAGGGTTGGCTAGCCACCTGGTGGGACACCCATCCCCCACCTACCACAGGCAGAAGCAGGGCTGCCCCTGGCAGGACACCATCCATCCACACTCCTTATCTGCATCTTGGAGATATGTGGAGGCCATGCCACATCTGTGGACAGGAGGAGCTGGGGACCCTGACACCCTGGGATGCAGGGTCAGGAGCAAATCAGGGCTCAATGGGCTAGAGTAGGCCAGATCCAAGATTAAACCCCAAAGGACCAGCATCAGGTCATGGGTCGTGATACTAAAAGCACCCCAGGAGTTCCAGAAGGGGCATGGGGTCCTGTAGGGCCTGTGGGAAGGTGCCCTGTTAGGCCCATCCCTCAGTGCAGAGCCAGGTGGTGGTAGATGCTAAAGCAGAGCCAGCCTTGTTCCCACCATCACGTGACCTTGGGCCTCAAAGGACTTGTGTGGGGCTGAGGTTCAGTCTCAAAAGAAAGAAAATTGCAGGTGCTAGGATCCCAGAATCCACGTGCTCTGTTGTCCCCTTGCAGGGCTGCTAGAGAGAGGGAGAGGGAGAGGGTGAGGGTTGGGTCACATGCACTGGGCTGAAGGAGGTTGGCTGGACAGCATGCAGGACAGGACACCTATCGGCACTGGGCAGGGTGGGCAGGATAGTCTCCCAGAGGTCCTCCTGTAGGGACCCTGGCGAGCCAGATGCCTGGGGGTGCGTGGGGACCCGTCCCTCAAATGTCTCACATAGCAAGGACATGAGAGCCACAGGAAATGCTGGGACCCTCTTGTCTGATGGAGAACAAGCGCCCATGTGGGCCTAGAGAGACAGGGTGCGACAGAGGCAGTGAAGCCCCCCTGCATCCCACTGCCGTCCTCGCTTTGGCCCCTGTGTGGCACGACAGCTCCCCTCCCTCACCAGTGCCACCTCTGCAGTGGGAGCCTCATGAGTGCCCACCTGCTCTGTGAGCCCCCCCCCCAGGACTACCCTAGGGCCCATGGCCCCCATACCACCCCCAGGCCTGTTCTTCCAGATTCCAGTTTCTTACCCACCACATGTGACCCCTAACCTCTCACTTCAGTTTTTCACCCATAAACTGGGCTTATAACACCATAGTGCTCAGATGAGTGAGTTGTGGTGGGGCCCAAGGCTCCCTGTGCCCACTGTGGCCAGCAGCCCGGTGCCCAGCAGGAGCTGAGGAGAGGCCAGAGGCTGGCAGGAATGAGCAGTTGTGGAGGAGAGCCTAGGCCTGGAAGAGTGCTCAGGGAGCTGGTGGGGGCCTCTCCCTTGAGCGCTCTCTATGGAACCGTTTCCCCATGGGCTCCAGGGCTGATGGCCCCACAGCCACCCCCTGGGCCCATTCTTCTAGATTTCAGTTCCTTTCCTACCACATGTGGCCATGTGGCCTTGAGCTGAGCCCCTAACCCCTCCTCTCAGTTTTCTCACTTGTAAATGGGGCTCATAACACTGTAGGTAGGAATTGCAAATTACCAGTCAAGAAATCTTTGAATTCACTTATAACCTGCAAGCCCCCTCTTGGAAATGTCCCTCCTTCTTGAGCCAAACCAGTGAAAATCTCACAGATACTTATGGTTTTTGTAACTTCTGCCTTTCTAAAATGTATACCAACCAAACTGCAATTCAGACACACTCTCAAGTCTATGTCCCAGGTCTAGGTCTTCAAGCTGGCTCAGAATAAACCATCTTAAAATACTTTACAGAATTTGGCATCTTTTCATCAACAGTTAGAAAATAAACACCTTTTCTGTTTTTCAACCCCAATCCTGGGTACTCCTGCCATATTTTTAGTGAACTTTCCCTCCCCCACTGCTGAAACTGAGTGAGGAGGGTGCACCCTCCTTCCTCCTGTAAGGAGTAGGGGCAGCTCTTCCCCCTCTGTCTGCACATTGGCTTTGCATTTGTCCTGTGATGAAGGCCTCTCCTCCACCTCATGTTAGAGCCCCGGGGGACCCCCTCGCCACCATGCAAACCCCAGAGTAGGGTGGCCCATCCTGGGCTCCAGGGCCTGCCTACCCATTTTCATTCTCCCCTTCCTAGCTTGGACCTGCTCCAGGAGCGAAGAGAGGGTGGGAGCCAGAGTCTGCACCCTTCACACCCTACCCACCCCACAAGCAACAGCACTTCCTCCTCCTCCTCCCCTTCTGCACTCTCCATCCCAGCTCCAACACAGACATGTTGCCCAGTGGATTTCTGAAGCCCCCACTTCCTGGCTCTGTTTAGACTGGCCCACATCACTATTTATATCACTTTGTGTCACTCCTTCCAGCTTCAAATGTGTCTGTTGTAAACCCAAAGCTCCTTGAAGAACTACCTACGCACCCCTCCTCCTCCGACCTTTTGAGGGCATTTTCTCTTTTCCCTGCTTCTGTTGTGATGACGGGTTGGAATCGAATCTGTCCATCCAGGCTCTCAGGAGGAAGCCGTCTTTTCTGGAGTCTGTCCTAATCCTGGGTCCTGCCTGGTTCCTGTCACTGTCACAGACCACTGGATTCATTGGGGTTGCTCACCCATCTCCCACCATCTCCATTTAGTTTGGGTCCAGCGTAACCAGCAAGCACCTCACTGACCACAGCTCAGCCTGGGCCTTAAAATAAAATTCCCAGAGTGGACTGTTTCAGAGTCAGAGGCTGCTGCGGCTAGAAGCCTTGTGTCCTCCAAAATTCAGAGGTTGACACTCTAATTCCTGGTGTGGCTGGATTTGGAGATGGAGCCTCTTGGGACGTAGTTAAGGTAAAATGAGGTCATAGGAGAAGTGCCCTGATCTGAGAGGACTAGTCTCTTTATACGGAGTGACACCTGAGTGTGCCCTCCCCCTCCACTCTTTCTCTGTCTCTCTCTGTCTGTATTCCTCTCTGTATCATTCTCTCTCTCTCCCTCTTCCCCCATCTCTCTCTTCCTCTGTATGTTTCTCTCCCTCTCTTTCTCTTGCCCCCCCCACCCCGTTCTCTGTCTACCACATGAAGACACAGCAAGAATGTGGCCATCTGCAATCCAACAGGAGACCCTTCACCAGACACCAGCTCTGTCAACATCTTGACCCTGAACTTCCAGCCTCCAAAACTATAAGACAATCAATGTCTTTTGTTCAAGCCCCCTGGCCTGTGGTATTTGTTATGGCTGCCCTACAGACTAACATTGAAGGATGCTGCCACACCTCCCCAAAGAGTTTTCCTTTCTGCCTGCTGTGTACCCAAGGTGGGACTCCAGTCAAACTTTACCAGCAGACAGCATCCCTTTGTTAAGGCTTTTTTTTGCCAGGGCTGTTTTCCGTGTTTTGTTTACTTTTCTCCTCCTCCTCCTTTCCTCTCCCCCTCCTCCTTTCCTCTCCCCCTCCTCTGTTCTCCTGTTCATACCTTTTGCCCATTTGGCTTTTATATAATCCTCATGTCTTTTCTTTATTGGAATTGTGCATGTTGATGGCAGGCCATGGGGGGTGGGAGGCGCTCAGACCAGGGGCAAGGTCTCCATGGAAAGGAGCTTAATCCACCTTGGAGTTAGAATCTCTCCTTGGAGTTGGCTCGAAACAGCCCGAGTTCCTGAGGAGATGCCCAGTGTGCTCTTGCCAGCTGTTTCCCTGGACTCAGCCAGAGGCCTCTGCCCCTCCTCCCTGAATCTCTCAGGTGCCCACAGGGCCACTGGGCTCAGGTGTGTGTCCTACGTTATGCTGGCTGAGCTGGGTTCAGGGGCTGAGGAGTATGGGGTCTGTGCCACCTCCCTCTCCACCAAACAGGGCTCTTCCTGTAGATTTGGGAAGGAATCTAGTCTCCTCCTCAGTTACATAATCCCCCCCCCCCAAACACACACACACATTCCAGTAGGAGACTAGGTAGGAGTCACAGTGCTGGAGGATGCAGTCATTTCCCAGGCTCCCCACAGGCACTGAGGGTGCATGGAAAGCAAGGGGCTCGAAGTTGTATATAGTAAGCACATAATAAGTATTCCTGGCATCATTAGCATTCCAAGTAAGCTCTTGTTCATCAGATCATCTCTTACCTCTAACTTACACTGGCAGGGCAGAGAAAACTCCTTGCGATGCCTCTGCGAAGTTTGCCAGGGATCCCAGCCCCACCCCCAATCTGCCCTTCCACCAGCTGCCCCATCCCCAAGTTTGCAAAACCCAGACTCTGTGGAGGGTGAAGCTTCACCTTCTAACCCCCTGACAGTGGCTCACACCAGTGCTCGGTGCAGACCCTCTTCCCAAGCCCACTCTCAGAAGAGGGAGCTGCAGCCAGACCCCTGCCCAGCAAGCTCCACCTGCTGTCCAGCTTTGAGGAAGGGACCAGCCCAGCTGCCACAGCCTCCGGCCTCCACCCAGACCATCTGTCCCACCTCTCCATCCCATATGCCTTATACCTGGGCAGGTGACGTCTGTTCCTGAAACCAGGCTGTGTGTAGGGACCAGAGGAGAGGGCAGGTCTCTCATCCTGGAATCTGGGAATGTGGCTCCCACATAGAAAAGGGCCTTGCAGGTAGCACTGAGGCAAGAAGTTTAGATGGAGGTTATCCCGGATTATCTGGGTGGGCCCCCGGTCACCACAGGGTCCTGAAGAGAAGAAGGCAGGAGGGTCAGGAGCAGACCAGAAGGTAGAGGGGGGCCATGCCGGCAGCTTCTAGAATCTGGAAAAGGCTGGAAAATAGATTCCTCCCTGGAATCTCCAGAAGGAGCCAGCCCTGCCAGGCCCTGTGGCCTTCTGACCTGCAGAGCCATGAGGGAATACACTTGGGTGTTTGCTGCCACCACCCATGTGGTGATGTCTTACAGCAGCCGTGGGGCACTAGAGATGACGGTCCTCACTGCATGCAGCCAGTGGGCTTGGATGTCCCCAGCACTTTCTTCTCCAGTTAAGCCTGTGAAAATCCACCCAAAGGTCCAGAACGCATACATTGCCTCTTGATTGGTGCTGGGGTCAAGGAATGATGAAGTGATATGTTTTTGGAAATGAAGTTGTTTGTGATCCCCAAATTCTGAGCATGGACTATGTCACCTTCTGCTGATCACTGGATTCTTCAGAAAACACTTGGTCAAAAGAGCACGGGGGATCTGCCCCAGCCTGGTCCTAGCTCCCACCGGTGAGCAGACACTATCTCCTGTCCCCAGCTCTGTGATAGAACAGTTCTCTCTGGAAAAGAGAAGTCACAATGACAGGCCCCCCACAAAGCTGTCTACATCCAGAGTCGCTGTCTCCCTGAATCCTTCATGGGATTCAAGAGCACTAGGGGTGGGTGCCCATAGTTATGTTCTGCTGAGAGAGGAGTTGCATGTGGGCACCAGTGCCTGATTTTTGAGGCATCCCCATTCCTGTCTGAGACTTCCTAGAGGGAGGTAACAGATGTAACAAAGTGGACAAGGCCTGAGCCTCTGGCCACTGCCATCCAGGCAGGCTCAGAGCTACCCCACCAACGACCTCACAGCCCTGCCTGGGACCCCACAACCCTCTCCCCTGCTACCTGCCTGGAACCCACAACCCTCTCCCCTTCCCCCTGCCGAGGTCCCCAGAACCATCCCCTTTACCCCCTGTTCCCTGCCAGGAATTCCACAACTCTCTCCTCTGCCCCCTGCCTGGGACCCCCACAACCTTCTCCCCTGCCTCCTGCCTGGGACCCCACAAACCCTCTCCCCTGCCCCTTTCCTGGGTCTCCACAACCATTCCCTTTACCCCTTGTTCCCTGTTGGGAATCCCACAACTCTCTCCCCTGCCCCCTGCCTGGAACACCACAACCCTCCCTCTCCCCCCTGCCGGGACCCTACACCCCTTGCTCTCTGAACTCTCACTTATTCTTTAAGGATCAGCTTAAATGCCCCACCACCTTGCCTGGTCCCTTGTCTAGATTAGATCCCCAAAAGGAGGTACCTATAAAGAACCTAGAATAAACTTAGTTTAGCATCGGTTTTTTTTTTTGCCTCAGCACAGCAATTTTTACTTAGACTTTACTTTAGACGCTTTGAATCTACCATAGGTTAGACATAGATAGATAAATTTCCAGTAGGCAGGTTTTAGGACGTGTTCAGACATTCTACTGCAGGCCATGTTGGCAGCCTACCCCCTCCCCCTCGGCAAATCTTCATCAGAGGCAAGACCAGGACAGCCCAACAGCCCAATTTTTCAATTCATGGTTTAGCATAATGATCTCTAGGAAACTTTTCAGGTTCCTTGTCAAGGCAGAAGATCAAAGACTACCCCTTGGCTCACCGAAGCCATAGAAATTATAAGAAGACCACCTTTTGGTCCAGGAGTTTGTAGATTACAAACATCTGACAAGTCTCTTGCAGGAAAATCCCCTCCCCTTGTCTCCAGCTATCTAGCCCACCACCTGAGGGCATGAGATGCTAATGTCTGGCGGCCACCTCAAGATCTAAAACTCAGGTGGCTACAATCAACATCAAAGACCTACAGTCCTGGACTCTCCTCCGGGCCTAAACCCCCTTACCCAAGACCCTTAAATATACCCATTTCTTGGCTGGCCCTTCAAGGCCACACTTGCCTCTGAGTGTGGGCCCCCTTTCCAACCTTGTTACAATCTTGCATTATTCCCATGGCATCAGCACCAGCCCACTTCCCTTCAATGGATCCTTCCAACCCTTTTGTTATTTTTATCATTTATTTAATTTTCCTTTTTGAAACTTTTGAACATACAGAGAGTGGAGAGAATAGATCAGTGAACACCCTGTACCCATATCCTAGGCGAACTGCTGCTACCATTCGCCATACTTGCTGTAATGACTTTATGGGTAAACATTATAAGAGTGAATTACAGACTTCAGAGTGAATTTTATACACAAATACTTCAGTATTCAGCTCTAAAGAAAAAATAAAGATCACTTTCTACACACCCATACCCCTCGTCCCCTGCTGGGAATTCCACAACCCTCTCCCCTGCCCCCTGCCTGGGACCCCACAACTCTTTCCTCTGCCCCTGCCTGGAACCCCACAACCTAAACAAACTAAAAACAATCCTGCCTTTATCTGGTATCCAGGCCATGCATCTCCACAGTTTTCCAGAATTGTCTTTTGCAGCTGCCTTTTTCCCTCTAAACTTGAATGAAGTCTAAGACTTATTTCCAGCTCTTTTTGTCCTACATCACAGGAAGGATGGAGTGAGGTATTGTCTGGACATAGACTCATCCCCCTAATGCCTGGCTTCTTCCTTCCCCTCCCTCAGGGAGCAGCTTCCGGCCAAGGCTGGTCTCCAAAGGATATACATTTTCCAAGTAATAAGTCATGGGATGCAGGTGATTGAGCAGGGCTGAGAACAATGCAGGTAGCACACTTATGCTCTGTAATTGTAAACACCGTGTAGCAATTTGAATACTTAACTTGCCTGATTATAAAACTGCTTCCTGTACTATCCCGAGGGGCGGATTCTTTCTTCACCAACAGGCTACCATCCCATAAGTTCCAATAAACCAATGTCTTTCCTTGCTGGACCTCCTGGTAACTTCCTTGGAATAGGTAAATTTACATTCAAGCTCTCTTAGACTTGGGGCTACCATGTTAAAAATGGTAAAGTACACTGTGCTGAAATTTCTTGCATTGATTTTCTTTCCTCTGTGGGTTTATGTTACCAGTAAGATACGTAGTGAGATTTTCAGTTTCTTTTCAATGTAGAGAATTTTTAAACTTTTAATTTAACAGTTCAAATGTTAAAAAACACCAACCTGGTTAAAAGTCAGAGGTTAAAGGTCGCCTGGGAGGGCGGGGCTTCCCAGTCTATCCTTCTACCCCATGTGGCTCTGTTCCCTTCAGGGACCTGCTTTGTTGCTGGTTAATTCTTTCAGTGTTTCTTTTTGTGACATCTTTTTATTCAAAAGATAGAGAACTATATTGACAGTTCTGCACTCTTTTCTCACCAGACAACATGTGCTGGAGATTGCTATATAGTCTTTGGGAGAAATAAGAATGGTGATTTATTTTCAAATTGGAGCCTTGCTTATCTTGAGTTCTCAAGATGGTTTCTAAATGTTTGGGGCTTATCTTTTGTTAATTCACTTACTGCTTCTTTGTGCTTCCTTTTCACGGGCTTTTTTACTTTGGTAGGCTTCATATTTAAAACTTTTGGCAGGATCCAATCAGAGTGGTAACTCTGTAAGCCAATCGGCAAATAGGATATACAAATGAAATGATTTTGTAAGCCAATCAAAATATGTCACGTAGGCATCCTACAGGAGAGCCTGTAACTTCTGGAGTATTCCTCCAATGAGGAACCAGGAGAGGGACCTGCATTTCAGGGATAAAAGTGCTGATTCTTCCTGCTTCCGTGTGCCCACCAGACACTCGATCTTGCAAGACCCTCATTAAAGTCTCACTTCTGCTGCACTCCATGGCTATTCAGCATGGCGGCTAACAACGTACTGCCGTGCCTTCAACGTGCTGCTGGGCCTTCCTCCATGACCTCACCCACCTTACTCCACATCCTTATCAACAAATGAGCTGTCAGATTCATGGGTTTCTGTCAACCTGGTGGCTGAGTGACGGTGTTTCAGCACTTCTCTCATACAAGTGACACTGCGTGCTTATTTACATATTGCCAGTCAGAAACGTCTACTTTTTCTGAGAAAGTCCTATTTGTGGCTCTTGTCAGTTTTTCTAGATTTTTTTCTTCTCTATTTCTGGAAACTCTACATATTAAGTAGATTACCCTTTGTGACAACTTGCAAGTGTTTGTTCCAATTTGCCATCGGTCTTTTGATTTTGTTTTTTTGGTAGGGGAAATGGTCAGGATGTTTTGTATTTTAATGTAGGCTAAGTTTTTTGGTAGTTTCCTCTATTGACATGGAATCTTAAACAATATTTTTGAAGAATTTCCCCATAACCAGGCTATAAAGCAATTCACATACTTTCTTTTGGAACTCATGTCATTTCATGTCTTACATGTGGATTAATGATCCCACTGAAGTGACTCCTGTTGTGTACAGTGTAGCGTGACATAGGAACCCAATTTATTTTGCCAAATAGCTATCCAAAACACCCAGGGCCATTGACTGAAAAGTCTGTCTTTTCCCCATCTTCAGGTTCTGCTTTTATCACACTTAAATGCCACATGTATAGTGGGTCCATTTTTGGATCTTCTAGTCTGTTCTACTACAGTTTATAATACTGACTATACTCAGTGATGGAATTAGCTTTTGTTTAGCAGTTTAATAGGCGAGTTTGCAAATGTACAATGGCCAGTGTTTTCATAAAGATTCCATTTGGAATAAATTTACTAATTACCACTTACTGAAGCAAGGAAAATAGGGTGTGTAAAGTAAAAATCCTGACAAACACATAACTAACATATTTTGGTGTACATTTCTATAGCAGTTCAATTTCTATTGTTTCTAATTGTGCACCAGCACCACATTTTTCATCAGGGATGCTTTATTAAGTATTTTTAACAACTGCTGGGATAGCTCCACACCCCCTGGCACTGCTAATCTCTTCCAGGACTCTTTCCTGACTCTTCTCATTTGTTTTTTCATATGGAACTTTAAAATAAATTCATGTAGGCCCTGGAGGAAAGGGAGAATTCTTTGGTATTTTTAGTTGTAAATTAACTTAAGGAGACTCGACATCTCTTCCCAATACTGAATATTTCTGTGCAAGAACATGCTCTGCTTTGTTATTTAAGTATGTCCATGTCTTTTGGGTTAAAGCTTTCTTCATAAAGGTTTTGCATATTTCTTGTTTATTTCTGACTTTTGTGTATTTTTTTACTATCATTTGGTCATCACGTCTATGAGGACTACTGATTTCTTTTTTGTTGTTGTTGTTTTTTGTATTGCGTGCCTGTAGTTCCAGCTACTTGGAAGGCAGAGCTGGTTTCTTTTATATCCTGCTACCTTAATGAACTTTCTTACTGTTTTGGCAGTTTCTCTGTTTGTTGCCTTGATTTTACCAGAATTACAACCTGCAGTAGAGCTGGTTTTCCCTCTTTCTTTCCAATTCCTATGCCTCTGTGTGTCTGCGTGTGTGTGTGACTGCGTTTGATGCTGCCTCCAGTAAGACAGCAAATAGCAGGGATGACAATAGTGACTTTGGTAGAAATGCCAAAAGTGTGCCCCGCTAAGATGCTGCTTTTCTATTTGTCCATAAAAGTGAAGAAATAAATCTTCCTTTGCATAGATAGAGATAATTATATGCTTTTCTTCTTAGGTCACTTTGAAGCTCTGGAAGCCTGGTGATTTGTGGCCAAGACCAAAAGGGAACAGAGCTAATTTTTCTATGTGAATGTGTCTGCTTGGACTTATTCTATTTACTTAATTTTGATAGGCCATAGAAAATTATTTTTCCTCCAGCCTCCAAGTGTTTGGGCCTAGAGTTACAGTTATCTCTTAAGATCTGTTTTTCCCTCTTATAGGAAATCATTTGATGATCCAGCAATCAAGAACATTATTCAGGCAACCATCAAAATTTTAATATGGCCTGTGAATTAGATGATGGCATTATATCAATGTTAAATTTCTTTTTTGCGGGGGGGTTTGGAGTCTCACCCTGTCGCCAGGCTAAAGTGTAGTGGCATGCTCACAGCCACCGCAGCCTTGACCTACTGGGCTCAGGTAATCCCTCCACTTCAGTCTTCCAAGTAGCCAGAACTATAGGCATGCACTACCACACCCAGCTAATATTTGATTTTATTGTAGAGATAAGTTCTCACCAAGTTGCCCAGGCTGGTCTTGAACCCACGGGCTCAGGCAATCCACTAGCCTCAGCCTCCCAAAGTGCTGGGATTACAGGCTGAGGCACCGAGTCCAGCATCAATGTTAAATTTCTAATATTGATCACTGTACTGCGGTTATGTAAGAGAATGCTCTTGTTCTTAGGAAACACACTGAAGTATTCAGGGATAAAAATAATACTAACTATACTCAGTGATGGGATTAGCTTTTGTTTAGCAGTTTAATAAGCAAGTTTGCAAGTGTACAATAGCCAGTATTTTCACAAAGATTCCATTTGGAATAAATTTATTAATTACCACTTAATGAGGCAAGGAAAATAGGGTATGTAAAGTAAAAATCCTAACAAACATGTAACTAACATATTTTGTGTGTATTTCTATAGTATTTCAATTTCTATTATTTTCTGAATATTCAGAGTAACCCATAATGTTCCAGATGACGGAGGAAACCCCAGAACCAAACTCACAAGCTGTGGACCAGGTTTCTCTTGGGGGAAAAAAATGACAGATGTTACTAAACTGGCTTCACCCAAAGTTTGCAAAAATTGAGTCCTACTGACAGTGCGTGGCCATGTTCATTTCTCCACACACTCATCAGCTATGACCATGGCACACAAGGCCTTGTGTAAACACATACTTTCATTTTTGTTGAGTAAATACCTAGGGGTGGAATGGCTGGGTCATATGGTACGTATATGATTAACTTTTTAAAAAACTGCCAAACTGTTTCCAAAGTGATTCTACCATTTTACATTCCCATCAGCAGTGCATGAGAGTTCCAGTTGCTTCACCTTCTCATCAACAATTGGTCTGATCAGTCTTTTACAGTTTAGCCATTCTGATAGGTGTGCAGTGGTATTCCACTGTGGTTTTAATTTATATCCCCCTAATGATTAACGTTGTTGAGGGATTTTCATGTGCTTATTTGCATCTGCATATTTTCTTTAGTTAAGTGTCTCTTCAGATCATTTGTCCATTCTTAAAATTTGAATTGTTAATTTTCTTATTATTGAGTTTTGAGAGTCCTTTATATATTCTGGGGAAATGTCCTTTATCAGATACATGATTTCAATTATTTTTTCCTAGTCTGTGCATCTCATTTTCATTCTCATAACAATGTATGAGAGGGAACCCCCCCAAAAAAACAGAACTTATTTATAAAAAATTGTGTATTTATTCTTATATGCTTAAACTTCAGTCACCTTCAAAGTCCTCTCAGTTTGATGCAAAATACCTATCAAGACACTTTTCCACTGCTCAAAAGAGTTTTTGAACTAGTCAGTTTCGATGCCTTTTCTTAAACCTCTTTTTTTGTTTTTACCTCTTTGTTTTACCTCTTTTACATCAGCAAAATGTTTCTCTTTGAGGAATTTCTTCATCTGGGGAAACAAACAAACAAATAAAAAGTTGCTAAGGGCAAGATTGGGTGAACAGAGAAGATGGGACACAAGTTATTGCTGGTTTTGGTCAAAAACTGCTGAACACAACACTGAAGTCAAATGTAGCCTCTCACAGCAGTGCTAGCTGGTTCACTGATGCCAATGGGTTCCTAGAACACTTATCTAGCAGCTTGTCCTCCAAAAGATAATTCTGGGCTTTTTGGGTTCCCCCTTATATTTATTTTCTTTTCTTTTTGTGAGTTGGAGTCTTACTCTGTCACCCAGGCTGGAGTGCCGTGGTACGCTGGGATCCGGCGATCCTTCTGCCTCAGCCTTCCAAGTAGCCGGAACTACAGATACACACTACCACGCCTGGCTAATTTTTGATTTGTTGTAGAGCCAAGGTCTTGCCAAGTGGCCCAGGCAGGTCTTGAACCACAGGCTCAGGCAATTCACTGACCCTGGTCTCCCAAAGTGCTGGGGTTACAGGCTGAACCACCAAGCCTGCTGCCCATCCCCCCACCCCCGCCCTCATATTTCAAAGAGAACTTTTTAATTTTTATGAAGTCCATCTCATCTTTTGATGGATTATGCTTTTGGTACCATATATAAGAACTTTTTGCCTAGCTCGATATTTTTTTCTACAAGGGTTGCAGTTATAGGTTTTAAATCATTGGTTCTGAGTTCACAGTGGCATATGGCACAAGATATGGATCAGTTTGTCTTCTTTCATGGGGTGTTCACTTGTTTCAGCACCATTTGTTGAAAAGACTATCTTTTGTTCACTGATTTACATTAGCTTCTTTGTTAAAAATTCGTCGTGAATATATGCATTGACCTAATTCTGGACTCTATTCTGTTCCACTGGTCTATTTGTCTTCTGCCAATACCACACTGTCCTAAATATAGTGGCTTTACAGGTCTTAAATCAGGTAGTATTAATTCTCCAATATTCTTTTTCAAAGTAGTTTTGGCTATTCTAGGTCCTTTAAATTCCCATATGAATTTTAAAATCAGCATGTCAATTTTTATAAAATAGCCTGCTGGAATTTTGATTGAATCAATAGACCAATTTGAAAAGGATCGACAACTTAACAATACCACGAACACAGTTGTCTCAGTTCATTGTGTGTTGCTATAAAGTAATACCTGAGACAGAGTAATTTATAAAGAATAATGGTTTATTTAACTCTTGGTTCTGTAGGATGTACAAGAAGCATGGCACTAGCATTTGCTTCTGGTGAGGGATTTTGTGCCACATAAAAACATGGGGGAAGAGGTCAAAGGGGACGCCGGCACATGCAAAGAGGGACCAAACCTGAGGGGCATCCAGACTTTATAATAACCCACTCTCTCAGGAACTAATCCATTCCCCCAAGAACCAATCCAGTCAATATCCAGGCAAACATCCAAACCATAGAAATTGTATCTCTCCATTTATTTAGATCTTATTTATCTCTGCAATGTTTTGTAAGTTTCAATGCACAGATCTTACAATCTTTACAGATTCATATCCTAAACATGTCATTTTTTTATGCTATTGTTGGAAGTGGTAATTTTAAATTTCAATTTACAATTCTTTGTTGATAATATGGAGAAATACAATTGATTTTTGAGTTCAAATTTGCATGCTGCAATACTGTTAAACTTAATAATTCTAGCAGCTTTCTTACAAAAAGATTTCATTGGATTTTTCTATGTGGATAATCATATTGTCTGCTAATAAAGACAATTTTATCTCTGCTATTCCAAATTAGTTGATTCATTTCTTTCTCTTTTTGCACTGGCTAGAACCTCTATTCCAGTGTTAAATATTAATAGAAGTAGTAAAAGTGGACATTCCTGTCTTGATCTTAGAAGGAAAGCATGCCGGGCTCGGTGGCTCAGCCTGTAATCCCGCGCCTTTGGGAGGCTGAGGTGAGTGGATTGCCTGAGCCCGCGGGTTCGAGACCCACCTGGGCAAGCAAGACCTCATCTCTACAATAAATCAAAAAATTAGCCGGGCGTG
>CAUYQG010270858.1:0-17934 GCA_963574415.1 Tarsius wallacei | reverse complement strand
GAGTTACTATGAGGATTCACCAAGAGAATGTATTCGCTTAACCTCTGGCACTAGACGATAAACTCCGTGAGGGCAGGAACCATGTCTTCCTCAGCTCTGAAACAACAAGGTCTGATACATGGTAGGTGTTCAAAAAGTTGTTGAGTAATATTTCTCCATTCTTTCAGCAGTGTTTCCTGTGACTGATTTATAGACCAGTACCATCCTGGATACTTAGGGAATGAGCCATCCTTCAAGGAGTTTAAAGTCCACCTAACACTAAGAATAGTAAAGAGAAGAAAGAGACCAGTGGTTTGGAGCCGCAAGAGGTTTCTTCTGGAAGGAGGTGAGAGGTCATTCAGAGGCAGGAAGCTCAGGCAAGGGTCTGGGAGACAGGCAGAGGCCTGACAGTGCTCAACTCTAGGCAAAGGGCACAAGGAGCACAAATTCCTGGAGTTGGAAAGGATGAGTTTTTCCTGGAGAGAGGAGTTCTTAGAAAAATGAAAATCTTGCCGGGTTCGGTGGCTCAGCCTGTAATCCCGCGCCTTGGGAGGCTGAGGTGAGTGGATGGCCTGAGCCCGCGGGTTCGAGACCCGCCTGGGCAACTTGGCGAGACCTCATCTCTACAATAAATCAAAAAATTAGCCAGGCGTGGTAGCGCGTGCCTGTAATTCCGGCTACTCGGAAGGTTGAGGCGGAAGGATCGCCGGAGCCCAGCAGGTCGAGGCTGTGGTGGCCAGGAGCAGCCACTGCACTCCAGTCTGGGCAAGAGTGAGGCTCCAACTCAAAGAAAAATGAAAGTCTTGAGGCCAGCCCCTTCTAGAAAAGGGAGGCCCATTACCCAGAGTCCTGCAGCATCAGTGTTCCTTCCTCCTCCTCTGCCAAACCACATCTGAGCCCCAAAGCTCTAGGAACTAGGTCTTGCTGCTGGGTTCTCAAAATAATCACATCACTAGAGATGTCATAAGGGCCTTTCTCATTTAGTCTCCACAGCCCAATTTAGACCCGTGGGTGCTGCCCCACGACCTCCACCAAAGTCAATGTAAGGAGCTGAGTCCTTAAGGACTGGAGAACAACTTATCCTCTGAAAAAAAATGAAATGGAAATTATTTTTTTTAAACAATGGTGCTGGGACAACTAGATATCTACATGCAAAAGGTATTATTACTTTCATCCCTGTTTTACCACTGAGAAGGATGGAAGAAGAGAGAAATCCAGGTGTTTGCCATTAAGTGGCAGAGCCAGGACTCAAACCCAGGCCTTCTGGCTGTTTCTACCCCACTCTAGTTCCTGCAGTTATACACCTGCGGCAACATTCTGTAGAACAGTGTCCATTTTTAAGTGATTCCACCATTGACTTTTTAGCTTCAGATAGTCAATGATAAAACCAGATAGCATAACACTACCTCCAGAGATTCTGTGAGAGCCAACAAGACGATAGATAAGATAGCTCCTACTCTTTGGCTTTTCATGTAAAGCCAAAGAGTTATTTACATGCTGATCACACTGTCCAGTCCAATACACTCTGTGAGGAATGATATCAAAGGGACGTTTCAATGAACCCACTCTTTGTACAACCACTGGAAAAACGTTTAGGGAAGGAAAGCAAAAAGACCCAGAAAGCTAGAGCAGCTCCTGTTGTGGAGGATAGGTGAAAGTGAGCAGAATTCTCTGATGCAACCTAAGAGGTAATGGCAAAGAAGATGGAAGCATTCGAGAAGCATCAGTGAAGTACAGTGGAAAATACAATCCCTCACTCACAATGATTCATAGTGTAGGCGGAAAGGGTCAATGTATGTAGCTGAAATTGGTATCTTGTCAGTTGCTCTGAAATTCACCAACCACATGATCTCATTGGATCCTGATCAATAACTACATGAAAAATGGTCATTATTTTTTAGGCTTTTACGGATGGGGAGACCAAGGCTTGAAGAGGTGAGTAACTTACTGAAAGTTATATGACTGGCAAGAAGATAGAGTAGCCAGTTCTTGAGAACTGAGAACTGCTGTCTTCTTCCTGCATGCCAGATAGGAAATATTTCCAAATACCATGAAAGTAATACTCACCCTGTAATACTGAACTCATAAAGTACTCCAGGAACTTGCAGGCAAATAAGAGAGGTGACTGCTTTTCTTGAAGAGATTATACTGAGTGAAACATGGATTTTAGAAAGATTTTAAGTTCAGTCAATCAAAGTGGCTCATGCCTATAATCCCAGCATTTTGGGAGACTGAGGCAGGAAAATTGCTTAAACCCGAGAGTTCAAGACCAGTCTGGGCAACATAGTAGGACACCCTTCTAAGAAAAATTTAAAAATTATCCAGGCATAGTGACATGCCTGTAGTCCTAGCTACTCAGGAGGCTAAGGTGGGAAGATTGCTTGATCCAGGAGTTTGAGGTTATAGTGAGCTATGATTGTACCACTGTACTCCAGCCTAGGCAACAAAGTGAGACTCTATCTCTAAAATAATAATAAATTGACTGAGCATGGTCGCTCACACCTGTAATCCCAGTACTTTGAGGGGCCAAGATGAGAGAATTGCTTGAGCTCAGGACCTTGAAACCAACCTAGGCAACATAACAAGACCTCATCTCTACAAAAAGATTTAAAAAATTAGCCAGGCATGGTGGTATATGCCTATAGTCCCAGCTTCTCGGTAGGTCAAGGCTACAATAAGCCATGATAGTGTCACTGCTCTCCATTCTGGGCAACAGAGATCCTGACTCTAAATAAATAAATAAATAAAGGGTCCAAGACCATTTGATGGGGAAAAGTCTTATTAACAAATGGTGTGCCTCTTTCGCATCCTCGCTTCCAAGATGACAAAGGAAAGAAGGAACAACGGTCCTGCCAAAAAGGGCCACGAACACGTGTAGTCTATTCGCTGCATGAACTACAGCCCAATGGGTGTCCAAGGACAAGGCTATTAAGAAGCTCATCATTTGATACATAGTGGAGCCTGCAGCTGTTGGGGACATTTCTGGAGCAAGTATCCTCGACGCCTATGTGCTTCCGAAGCTGCATCTGAAGCTACATTACTATGTGAGTTGTGCCATTCACAGCAAGGTAGTCGGAAATCAGTCTTGTGAAGTCCGAAAGCACCAAACACCCCCACCCCAATTTAGACTCACGGGTGCTGCCCCACAACCTCCACCAAAGTCAATATAAGGAGCTGAGTCCTTAAGGACTGGAGAACAACTTATCCTCTGGAAAAAAATGAAATGGAAATTATATTTTTTTAAACAATGGTGCTGGGACAACTAGATATCTACATGCAAAAGAAGGAAACTGGACCCCCTGGTTCACACCATATACAAAAATTAATTCAAAATGGATCAAAGACCTAAATGCAAGAGCTGAAACTATAAAGCTCCTAGGAGAAGATATAGACATAAATCTTCATGACTTTTGTGCTTGAGAAGGCACTATCAGGTAAAAAAAAAAAAAAAAAACCCACAAAATGGAAGAAAATAGCAAATAATATGTCTGATAAAAAGTGTAGCATTCAGAATATATAAAGAAATCTACAGGCTGGGCATGGTAGTGCGCACCTATAGTCCCAGCTACTCAGAAGGCTGAGCTGGAAGAATTGCTTGAGGCCAGAAGTTTGAGGATATAGTATACAATGACTGCACCTGTAAATAACCACTGCACTCTAGCCTGGGCAATGTAGCAAGATCTATCTTTAAAAACTAAAAAATGCCAACCTAGGCAACATAGCAAGACTTCATTTCTACAAAAACTCTAAAAATTAGCCAGGCATAGTGGCATGCACCTGTAATCCCAGCTACTGAGGGACTAGGGGAGAAGTATTACCTGAGCCCTGAGCCCAGGAGGTTGAGGCTGTGAGCCGTGATCATGTCACTGCACTCCAGGCTGGGCAACAGCGTGAGATCCCAACTCAAATAAGTGATAGATAGATGATAGATAGATAGACAGACAAAAGTTTTCAAATAAAAAAAAGTCTTACAAAAAGACAACCTAATTTTAAAATGGGCAAAAAATTTGAATAGATGTTTCTTCAAAAAATATATATAAATGGCCAATAAGCACATGAAAAGATGCTAAAACTCAATCATCAAATGCAAATCAAAACCACAAGGAAACACCACTTCACATTCAACACTCTTATAAGTAGCTGTAATCAAAGGTATTGTTAATAACACATTGGGTGAGGATATAGAAAGATTGGAAGTCTCATACCTTGCTGGTGAAAATGTAAAATAATGCAGCTGCTTTGGAAAACAGTCTGGTAGTTCCTCTAAAGGTTAACGTAGTCACCATATGTCTTACTTAGCCCATTTGTTTGAACTGCTATAACAAAATGCCCACAGACCGGGTAGCTTTTGAACAACTGAAGTTTATTTTTTACAGTTCTGGAGGCTGGGAAGTCCAATATCAAGGTTCTGGCAGATGTGGTGTCTGGTAAGGTCCCATTTGCTGGTTCATAAATGATGCCTTCTCACGGTATCCTTACATAGTGTAGAGGGACAAGGGCTCTCCCTTCATGACCTAATCACCTCCCAAAAGGCCCCACCCCCTAGCCTGCACTTTGGGGGTTAGGATTTCAACATACACATTTGGGGTGGGGGATACAAACATCCAAACCATAGCACTATATGACCCAGCAACTGCTCTTCTAAGGATATACCCAGAGAAATGAAGATAAGTTTGCCCAAAAACTGATATACAGATGTTCGTAGCAGCATTATTTGTAATAGTCAAAAAGTAAAAACAACCTAAATGTCCATCAATTGATGATAAACAAAATATGGTATATCTATACAATAAAAGATCACCAATCCATAAAACAGCATACTGATATATGCTATAATACAATGAACCTTGAAGATACAATGCTAAGTGAATGAAGGCAGACACCAAAGGCCACATATTGTGATTCCATTCCACATGAAATAATCAGAATAGGTAAATCCATAGACAGAAAGTAAACTAGTGGTTCCCAGGAGCTGGGGGAGGGGGAACTGGAAGTGCTTACTGATGGGTATGGAATTTCTTCTTCAGATGATGAAAATGCCCTAAAATTGGCTGGGCGCAGTGGTTCATGCCTATAATCCCAGCACTTTGGGAGGCCGAGGTGAGAGGATTGCCCGAGCCCATGGGTTTAGGACCAGCCTGGGCAACTTGGCGAGACCTCATCTCTATAATAAACCAAGAAAAATTAGCCGGGTATGATGGAGCATGCCTGTAGTTCCAACTACTTGGAAGGCTGAGGAGGAAGGATCATCTGAGCCCAGCAGGTCGAGGCTGTGATGGCTGTGTGTCACTACACTCCTGCCTGGGCCAGAGTGAGACTCTAACTCGAAAAAAAAGAAAGAAAATGCCCTAAAATTAGGTACTGGTGACGGTTACTATATATTTATTAATAATATACATTAAAATACACTAAATATTTAAATGGAATATACTAAAACTTACTGAATTATATGCTTACTTAAGAGGTGAATTTTATGGTATGTAAATTATATTTCAAAAATTATATTTTAAATTATATTTTTAAAATAGAGCTTTTCGTTGGGATGCAAATCAGAGGTATGGCAATTTTCACCTTTCTTCAGTAAATAAAATTAAAGTTTCTTTACCAAGTGATTCATTTTTCTGTAACAAGTTCTAGCACCTAGAACAATGTCTAGCACTTGGCAAATAGTCAATAAATGTGTTTGTTGAATGAATGCCAATAAGAATAAAGGGAAAAGAGGAATGAGAAATTAGTTAGGTCGACAGGCATCTTAAAATTTGATCATGACTTAAGGAAGGCTACTTGCTGGGTGCTGTAGCTCATGCCTGTAATCCCAGCACTTTGGGAGGCAGAGGCTAGAGGACTGCCTGAGTCCACAGGTTCGAGACCAGCTTGGGCAACATGGCAAGACCTCATCTCTAAAAATAAAGAGGCTACTCATTTTAACCATACATAAAAACAAGGAGCCAGGCATTGTGGCTCACACCTGTAATCACAGCTACTCAGAAGTCTGGGGTGGGAGGATCACTTGAAGCCAAGAGTTGGAGACAGCCTGGGTAACAAAGCAAGCCTCTAGAAAAAAATATTAGCCAGGTATGGTGGTGTGCCTGTAGCCCCAGCTACTTGGAAGGCTGAGGCAGGAGGACTGTCTGAGCCCAGGAGTTCCAGGCTGCAATGAACTATTATCATGCCACTGCTCTCCAGACTGGGTGACAGAGACTCTGGCTCTAAAAAAAAAAAAAAAAAAATATATATATATATATATATAATATAGAAGGAAAGCTATATTATTGTAAAAAAAAAAACAGCAATTGCTTCTTTTCTCCACTGTCAGTGTCTGGGTTGGCAGATCCTGTCTAAGCAAGCACTGGGTTGTATTGATTTACTTTACATCATCCAAAGGCCCTCTAAAAATCTGACTCACAGACCCTCCCCAGACAAATTCTGTACGCAGGCTCCCCCAGTTTCTCTTCCTTAAAGATACTTCCCTCCCACAGAACTCCAATGAGACTGAGCTCATTCCTATCCCTCAGTTAAAAGGGAGCTTACCAAGAGCAAGTGACAGAAATCACCTACCAAAAATAACCAAGCTTGTCCAAGAAAAACAATCTTCTTTCCATGCTTCTTCCACTAAAACCAAGGCTGGGCACAGTGGCTTATGACTGCAATCTCGGCACTTTGGGAGGATAAGGTGGGAGGATTGCTTGAGTCCAAGAGTTTAAGACCAGTCTGGGCAACATAGTAAGACCTTGTCCCCTTTGGGAGGCTGAGGCGAGAGGATTGCCTGAGCCCAGGGGTTCGAGACCAGCCTAGGCAATTTGGTAAGACCTCATCTCTACAATAAATCACAAAAACTAGCATGGGCGTGGTGGCGTGCGTCTGTAGTTCCAGCTACTTGGAAGGCTGAGGTGGAAGGATCACCTAAACCCAGCAGATCAAGACAGTGGTAGCCGTGAGCATGCCATTGCACTCCAGTCTAGGTGACAACAGTGAGACTTCAACTTAAAAAAAAAAAAAAAAGACCTTGTCCCTATAAAAAAATTAGCTGGACTTGGTAGTGCATGCCTATAGCCCCAGCTACCTGAGAGGCTAAGGAGGGTGGATCTCTTCAGCCCAGGAGGACCAGGCTGCAGTAAACCACGATTGTGCCACTATACTCCAGCCGGGCGACAAAATGAGACCCCAACTCAAAAATAAAATAAGTAAAACCGGAGGATGATACAGGAAAAATGAAGAGAGACCAAGTAAAGCAGGAAGTCTGAATCCTATAACAGGTTCAGGGCACAGGAAACACTACTGTAGTTACTTCCTTGCCCAGGACAGGAACGGCAACCCCAAGGTGAATAAACATCTTTTGAGCACCTGCTAAGTGCCAGGCACTGTGAGGCAGACACAGAGTCACAATCCACGCCCTCAAAACTGTACAGTCTAGTGGGGAAGCAGGAATGTAATCCTTTTCATTATAAAACCATGAAGGGCTGGGTGCAGTGGCTCACACCTGTAATCTCAGCACTTTGGGAGGCCAAAGCAGGATTGATTACTTGAGATCGGGAGTTCGAAACCAGCCTCGTCGAGCAAGACCTTGTCTCTACAAAAAACAAACAAAAAACAAATCAACCGAGTGTGGCAGCACCCACCTATAATTGGGAGTTTGAGGCAGACGGATCACCTGAGCCCAGGTTAAGGTTGCAGTGAGCCATGAGTATGCCACTTCATTCCAGCCTGGGCAAGAGTGAGACTTCAACCAAATAGATAGATAGATGGATGATAGACAGATAGACAGACTAAAAAACCATGAAGTAAATAATAAAGAGACAAGAACAATTTGTCCTGAGTGCACAAGTGATTAATTCTGTCTAGTAAATCAAGAAAGGCTTCATGGCTGTAGTACTTGGCTTACAACTTTGAAGGATATGCATGATTTTTTTTGAGTCAGGATCTCACTGTGTCACCCAGGCTAGTATGCAGTGGCATAATCACAGCTCACCACAGCCTCTAACTCCTGGGGCTCAGGCAATCCTTCCACCTCAGGCTCCCGAGTAGCTGGGACTACAAGTGCATGCTACCACACCTGGCTAATTTTTAATTTTTTGTGGAAACGAGGTCTCATAATGCTGCCCAAGCAGGCCTCAAACTTTTGGTCTCAAGCAATCCTCACACCTCATCCTCCCAAAGTGCTGGGATCACAGACATGAGCCACTGAGCCCAGCCAGTATGTGTGATTTTGATAGAAAAACCATGAAGGGCTGGGTGCAGTGGCTCATACCTGTAATCTCAGCACTTTGGGAGGCCAAGGCAGAAGGATCTTGAGCCCAGGAGTTTGAGACCAGCCTGGGTAACATAGCAAGAACTTGTCTCTACAAAAAACTAGCTGGGCTTGGTAGTGCGTGCCTGTAGCCCTAGCTACTCAGGAGGCTGAGGCAGGAGGATTGCTTGAGCCCAGGAGTTTAAGACTGCAGTGAGTCATTATCATGCCACTGCACTCTAACCTGGGAAACAGAGCATGGCCCTATCTCAAAAAGCGAGAAAAATTGGGATGGGCATACCAGGCTGAAGGGAACAGCATGAGGGATAAGCAAAAATAAAATGTCAACTAGAAGGCATAATGCATCAGATGTAGGGCAGGATGTGGCAAGGAATTATAATCAGGATTAAGCTGGAAAAGGCCTTAGTTATAGTTTGTACTTTGTACTTATTGGTGGTACCACAGGTACCTTTTTGGCAATAAGTTTGAAGCCAGATACATCTGCCAGGAGTAATGCAATGACAATGGGGAGCTACAAAGGAAATGAAAGTAGGAATGGAGAAGGGACAAGATAGAGTACAATTGCCTAACAGAGAAAATCAAAACCTGTGGTCAAAAGATGGCATTCACCCTACAAGATCCAACAATTTATAGGGATCTTTCAGAGCTAGCCAGCGCCCCCTGGTGGACAGATGAGACCATTACAGCATTAACAACACCAAGACAGGATGTTTCGTCTTCCAGGACAGTTAGTAACACTTTATCAGCCCCTTAAGAATTCTCCACACTGAAATCACCAGGCACTACTTTAGTTGAACCTAATTAGGAGAAAAGATAGACTTCAAATGCTAATGATCCGAGGTAGTATAATAAATGATCAAAAGCTAAAATGTGCTAATGCTATCATCAGACTACAATGCAACTTGAGAGGTGGGTTAAGACTTCAGAGTATTTCTTCAACCTACAATTTTTTTTTTGAGTCAGAAGTCTCACTCTGTCACCCAGGCTGGAGGGTAGTGCATGCTCACAGGCACCCTAGCGTCCACCTGCTGGGCTCCAGCAATCATTCCACTTCAGCCTTTCAAGTAGCCAGAACTACAGGTACGCATTACCAACACCCAGCTAATTTTTGATTTGTTGCAGAGAAGAGATCTCACCAAGTTGCCCAGGCTGGTTTTGTATCTACGGGCTCAGGCAGTCCACTCACCTCAACCTCCCAAAGTGCTGGGATTACAGACTGAGCCACTGAGCCCAGCCAACCTATGATTTTTTTGACAATCTGTTACCCAGGACGGAGTGCAGTAGTGCAGCCTGCAGCCTGGAACTTGTGGGCTTGTGATCCTGCCGCCTAAGGCTACCCGATAGTTGGGACTATAGGTTCATACAGGCTTGTGCCATCACAGCTCATGCTGTTTTTCTGTACAGATGCAGATCTGGCTATGTTGACCAGGCTGGTCTCAAATTCCTGGTCTCAAGTAATTCTCCCACCTGTGATTACAGGGACTACAGGAATAAGCCACCACACCCAGCCTAACATGCAATTTTTTGAACATTCAGGTCAAAGGCAATCATGAACACCTCAAGAACAGAAACAAAACACCTCAGAACAGAAGTGAATACTAAAGTATGTAGAGAATGAAATACTACAAAATTCTATAGGTAATGAAGAGTCTATGAAGGCTTTAGCTGGGATGTGATGTAGTCCCAAGGATTTTAAGACCAATCTGAAATTAGAATATAAAACGGAGAAATTAGGTTAGAATGGCTGCATAACTATGCAACAAGACTTACAAAGACAGTGAAAGCCAGTTGTTAAGTCCTAATAAAATGATGCAAAATAAGTTAACATGTTAAGTGGACACTGCATGGTTGGAGAAAACAAGCTTCGCAGTTAGCTACACGTGTCTTGTTTTTGCATGAGCCTACCTCAAGATACAAAAGACAAGAAATACCCAGACTCCAGTCTAAGAATCTAGGATTGCTTGTGTGGACAGTTCATAGGCATGTAAGTATACATGTCAGGAACACACACAGCAGTGCTATTAAGTCATTCTAATCTGCATATTTTTTTCCTTTCCCAAGCTCATTTAATTTACCTCTCAAATGCCAATGAGGGTGACATGCTATTCAGAAAACTCATCATCTTCAACTAAACACATATGTTCTTGCTAGTTGTAATTTAACTCCTACTCTTTAATTCACAAGCAGGAATTTCCCCTCCATATACCAGTACTTCCAAAGAACAGCCATCTATGACCTAAGAGAGGACGATAAATAATCCTTACACCCAAAAGGCCGAACAATTTTTATTCTCAAAAACAACTTTATTCATGACACATATTAAAAAAAAATTCCCACCCCCTGGAAATGAGCTAAAAAAATAAACAAAATCCACCTCCCACCTCCCTGTTCCCACTTCCTCCCATTCCCTCCAAATAAATGGGAAAAAAAGCAAAGGAAACAAACAAAACAAAACAAAAAACTGAAAAACAAAAAAGACCCCCAAACCCCCAAAACAAGGTAGTGCATTTCCCCAGGGGGAAGGGGAATTTACACTGGAGCCGCTGGGAGCGGAACGGAGATCTTCCGGCTACAGAAACCTGCAAAGAAAGACACTCAAAACAGAAAAAGAAACACAAAAGGAAACAAAATAGATCACCAGGCAATCTGGAGGGCAGGGAGCCGGAAAAGAGAGGTGGGGTGGGTGGTAGACCTGGCAGGACAGGAGCAGGCAGGAGGGGACTGTGAAAGGCGGGGGGAAGACGGAGGGAAGGTAACAAGCAGAACAGTTTGGTGTCCTTCCAGAGCCCTGGGTAAAAAAAAACCCTCCTACCACTCATGCCCACCTACCCTTGAGCAGCCCCCAAGGGGGTGAAGTGGGGCAGGGAAACATAGGGGGAGCAGCTTGCGCAGATGAGACGTGTCCATGACGAATCCCCAGAGTGAATGAGCAGCCCCCTGCCCCACTCCCTGGGCCTTCCCCTACTCCCCAAAGCAGGTCCCTCCTCAGCAGTTAGTTATGGGATTCTCCCCCCTTCCACAGTATATCTTTTTTTAAAAATATTTTTTTTTTCCATCAAGGTCATCTTCTGTTTTTCTTTTTTTTTTTTTTAATTCTTTTTTTTTCCTTCTTTCCTCTTTTTTTCCTCTCTCTCCTCCTAATACACATTTTTTTTAGTAAGGGGAATACCATGATGTCGCTCTAGCCCGGCCCCTGGAAGAAAGAAGGAGAGTTAGGTGTTAACATGACAGTTCAGAACAAGCCCCTCCCCGTGGGCCCTTGCCCCAGTTACCGTGAAGGGCTTGCCCCAGTTACTGTGAAGGGAAGGGGGGGAAAAGTAGTTTTGTCCTAAAACTGACCCCATAATCCCAAAGGCTGCAACACACCTGGCAAACGGGGAGGGGGGGCTTGGGGGTTAACAGAACACTCTGCCAAACAGTGGCAATAAAGTACATCTGAGTGAGCTGCAGGGGCAAGAAAAAGGACCCACTGTTTATCCACTTCTCAGTCCTCCACAGCTCTTAAACCCTAGACTCTCACCAACAGATCCTAACTCCTGAGAACAGACAGGTAGGTCTCATGAAAAGCCAAGATATATGACTAACTCATCTACTTACAATGGGAAGAGACAGAAGCAAAGTGAAGCAAAACATGGGCACCACACTAGGCCCAGAGAAAAAGTTAACCTTCCAAGACTGGCTCAAATAAAGGGTAAATATCTCTCCTCCCACATAACTGTTGGGGAGGACCAACTAACTCCTGGTATTCTTCCAAGGGAGGTCCAAACTTCAATTCCTTCCTAACTCTGAAAAAAGTAACGAGTATCCAAACAGTGCTTTCCTTGCCTTGAGTCCCTAATCTTCCTGGCTATCTGTGTAAACATCTTCACTGTCACCAACTCCCAAGGAAAAAAAGGCTGGGGGAGGAAGCATCTCTCAGAACAGATGGAGAGATTCAGCCCTTATCACCAATTCCTGCTTCAGAAAAGATGATGAAACTGGTTGCCTGGTCTGGCCTGCAACTACCTTCCTCACCCTGCACAGGCAGGAGACCAAGTCCCTGGAGATCAAGGGGAGGGGAAGGGGAAGGAGGTTCCTCAAATGAGGTGAGAAGGAAGCATATGGGGCTCATGGGAGGCGGGAGAGAAGAGCAGCCCATCTATCCTGACCTGTAGACGCGACCCCGAGGCCTGCTGTTAAAACCACTGTAGAATCGAGAGCGGGAACTGTTGTAATTGGTGGTCCGGGCACGGTAGCGGGCTCGTGGGAAACCCCGGTCTGTTGTGCTGATGCCTGGTCTGTTGGTTCGTTTTGGGATCACCTGACAGTAAGGGATGTACAAGTGAAAGCCTTTGAGTCAACCTGCAGAGTTTACACAGAACCAGAACAGCAATGGGCATGGACTTACCTTGATTTGTCTTCCTCTAAATAGGGACTCATCTAAGGCCAGGGAAGTCCTCACTGACTCTTTGTCTGAGAACTCTATATAAGCAAAACTGAAAAAAATAATTGTCACTTTCTCTCCCTAAGGCTACAAATAGCTCATAGGTCAAATTCAACTTGCAGGCATGTTTTGTTTGGGGAAAATGTGTTGATACTTTTAATATTTGTCAACAATTTTTTAGATTTTAAGATTTTCTAGTTACTCTTTGAAATTTGCAAAATAGGACACACACAGCCTAATTTCCCATAAGGCCATAACCTGAGGGCTAAGTAGAAGCTGCCCCTCCCCTTCTAGTTTGTAATCCCACCCGTACCTAGCCTTCATACTTGCTATCTGCATGGTCTCTGAAGGCATTTAGGTGCAATCTCTGATACATGCAAACATTAATGCCATTATCTTAGAAGACACAGACCACTTGTTTTAACAGCAAATAACTTATTGTTCAACATAAAACAAAAAAAAATTTTTGAGTCAGGATCTCACTGTCATCCAAGCTGGAGTGCAGTGGAATAGCCTCCTAAGAATCTGGGACTACAGGTGCATACCACCACACCTGACTATGTATTTTTTGTAGAGATGAGGTCTTGCTATGTCACCTAGACTGATCTTGAACTCCAGGACTGAAGCAATCCTCCTGACTTGGCCTCCCAAAGTGCTGGGATTATAGGTGTGAGCCACCGTGCCGAGCCAATTTATTTTAAAACTGCAATTAAAAATATCAGCTTATTCCCCTACTTACCCTTTGGGATGGCCACTAAATTTGTCACAGAGTATGGTAACACGGTTGACTGAACCACAGCCATGAAAGTGAGCTTCCAGCTCTTCTGCTGTTGCACCATAGTCCACCTGAGGAGAGGGGAGACATTTCACAGGTACCAGGCAAACTTCTGTCTCATTAGGTATCATGCCTAGTCTTTGATCTGGGTCATATATACACATTAAGGAGCATCAAATTTTCTTCTCTAAGAAACAAATCCCTTTTCCTTCCAAACCCATAACCCTTACTGATCACTCCATTACCTTTAACCTCCACCCAACACTCCCACCACACCCAGATCCACCACCTACCCTGGAGATGTTCCTTTCAAGATTTTTTTTTTTAAAAGATGGGATCAGTGGCTCACAGAAGTCTCAAGCTCCTGGGCTCAAGTAATCCTTCTACCTCAACCTCCCAAGTAGCTGGGACAATGGGAATGTGCCACCATGCCCAGCTAATTTTTTAATTTTTGTAGAGCCAGAGGGTCTATGTAGCCCAGGCTGGTCTCAAACCTCTGAGCTCAAGCAATCCTCCTGCTTCAGCCTCCCAAAGTGCTGGGATTACAGGCACGAGTCACTGAACCCGATCCCCTTTTAAGACTATTAAATATCACCAAAATAAGCACTTGACCCCCAACCCATTTTACAGCCCTCTTACATACATTGCCAACATAGATGGAACGAGCATCAGCCTCCATCTTTTCCTCAATGGACATGATCACTGGGCCAGCTATGAGGAAAAAATAATTTCTTTAAAAAAGCGAAAAAGATGATTGATTGTTACCTGACCAACATATGCATCTCTACCACCAATGCTATACTATAAGCTCAGCGAAGATAAAGATTTTGGTCTGTTCTATTCCCTGCTGTACCCATTACCTACAACAGTACCTACTACATCATAGGTGCTCACCTATTACGTACAAATCAAGGAACAAGTTAATACATCCTTTAAAATCATAAAGAACAGCAGAGAAATCCTCCCACCCCCAAGTCAAGTATCCATTGAATAGCTCTGGATGAAACGCTTTGAAGAGTGAACAAATTAAGTGTGCTGAGACTCCACATTTCCGGATTAAAAGAGAAGCCCCTTGCAGCAGTCTTTCTCTTAGGAATCTTAACTAAAGCGTTCTCAATTGAAGGAAAAACTATTAGACTTGAAGGTCAATGCCAGCTAGCAACCTCCACAAAGGATAGAAGTAGACTAAGAACAAAGAACAACACATTTATAACAAGGACAAAGGGAGGCACAAGACTACCCACCACCAAAACACAGGTTGTGTCTCACAAAGGTCAGGGGAACACACAACGGACTATGCCCGCGGCACCTGCCCAGAAATTGCTCAGACAGGCAGCTCCAGGGTGCCGAGCATCGAATCCCACCTTCCCCGCGCTCCCCACAATCAATCCTGCCAACCCAAGGACCCGGGCTCCGCGTGCAACCGCCAGTTACTCACCATTGCCTGGAGGTGGACTCATATTCATCTGCTTCTCTACCTCGTTCTGTAGCTCTTTTAGCTTTTCAGCTTCTTCCTCCATCTCCCTGACTCGGGCTTTGATCGCTTCCAGCTCCTACAATAAGTGGGAAAGGTACGGACAGAGCTTAAGAGGAACCAACGCAGGGACCGTGCCCTGCTCTCGGCCGGCGCGTGGCCCCAGCCCTGCTCGGCCATTTCCCTCACCCCACGCGAGGGTCGTGAGGAAAAAAAACCAAAAGGAAGCTACCCTCTCTAGAGCTACATTAGGCACCCATGACGCCCGAATCCACCCGGCCGGACCCCTCGCAGCGCCCGCGGACCCGTCCACGGCCCGGCCCGGCCCCGGCCTCAGCCACGTTATTCCCCGCCCAGCCCCACCCCCCCGCCTGCCTCCCGCTCGCCCGAGCTCCGAGGGCCTCCCGTGACCCGACCGGCCGGCCGCCGGCCCGCTCGCTCGCCCTCCTTCCCTCACCGGGTCCTCAATGGCGCCGTCCCCCGGGTCACCCTCGACCAGTCCCGGCTCCTCCTCCTCCTCCTGGCTGCCGGGGGCTCCCGAGCCAGGCCCAGGGCCCGGAGCTCCCGGGGGGGCGCGGGGCCGGGGCGGCTCCTCTTCGGGCTCGGCCTCCGGCAGCAGCTCCCCAGGCTCCAGTTCCTCAGACTCCAAGCCGTTCCCGTAGTCCCCTGCGCCCCCCGGGGCCCCCTCCCCGGCCTCCCCACCGGCCCCGGGCACAAGATGGCGCCGCCGCCCCGGCCCGGAGCCCCGACCGCCCGCAGCCCCCGCTGCTGCTGCTGCCGCCGCCGCCGCCGCCGCCATCGCCGCTCAGACTGGGGCCCGCCGCCCGGCGATTGGAGAGCTGCGCCGGCCACGCCGAGGATTCATTAGTCAAGCGGCCTGCCCGTCACCACGAGCTAGGACTCCATTGGAGAATATCACTTGACAATCAAATGAGACCCCACCTCTAAGGCGGGGTACTGCACCAAATTCTCAAATCCCGGTAGGGGAAACCTGTCTGTCAATCAACACTCGTCCCACCTCCTCTCCTCCCCTTAGGTAACAATACCGCCACGCTGTGACGACATTCCTGCTTCTCCCCCGCCTCAGGGCGGGCCGCGCAGTATAGGACGCTCTGTGATTGGCCCCTGGCTAGGCGACTGGAAAGGACCAATCTTCCCAGCGCCTCACCGCGGTGGTCCAGTCTCAGATGCCGATTGGCTCGCGAGATTCGAAGGGTGACACTCGTTTCCTGACAGATGAACCTTGCCCCCGAACGGACTGTCGGGCTGCAAACTAGGGAAACCTGGGGTCACATGACTAGTCAGGCTTAAGGGGGCCGCCATCTTGATGCTACTGCTGGCCAACTTTAGAGCGCTGTGGGAAGGGGGAGGGTCGAAACTGAGCGGTGGCTTCTGGAAACTGGTCTCCTGACCAGGAAGCGCCAGTAGACGGGATGTTACTGGATGTGGAGGTTGTGCATGGAGCGTTCCAGGAGGGAACTCACTTTCCCCAAGGTTATTGGTACCACCATCCACTAGCTCTCCCAAACCAGAAAGCAGGAAGGATTCCTCAATCTAGAGCTGCCTGTCACGGGCTCCTGTCTGTCCTGTCTTCATGCACAGGCCTTCTTTGCAGGCCCTGTGCTCCCTTGTTCCTTCTCTTGCCTGGAATGTTGGCTACAGCCCCCTAATGGGTCTCTCAGCTTCGTATCACACCTGCGCTCTGCACCGCTACCAAACTGCCTCCACTTTGCTAGCCAGGTTAAGTCTCAAAACCACTGACTGTGGCCTTCGACACCCCAGGATGTGGCTACTTCGCGAATGCTGTTTTCTTCCACATCCCTCGCTATAGTGGGTGTACCAGCACCCAGTCTGTCTCTACATACGGTCTCTCTTCAACCAGATGACTGCAAACTCGAGCCTGTCCTTGGGACAAGTGGGCCTACCCCCACTGTGTGCTTAAGGGTTTTGTGCTGCATTTTCCTGCCAGGTTGTGAGCGCCTGCACACGAGGGACTGGGTCCTATTTATATTCGCACCTCCACCTCATGGCAATATGCCTAGCACACAGTGTCTTATTGGATGTTTGCTGACTGAAAGATGCATGGTTTGAGGATCTGGGTGCCATCCTTCATCCTTAGCGCATTCCCAGCCCAGAAGCTCTCCTTCAAACCACAGAGGAATTTATCCTGGCAGGTTCCTACCACACCACTGACCTGAACATACCAGAGACCTAGCCCTGGAAGGCAGGGTTGGCACATTTTGGTAGCGATCCTATACACTTACTAAAAATGAAGGAATGGCGGTGCTAAGTTTGCAAGAAGGATTTTTGTAGGCAGACCAAGCTACGGTTTGAAAGCCAGATTCACATGAACCCAATCAAACGGTTAATCAAGCATGGTTGCGGCAGGGGTATTTGGACAAGAGGAGATCCCTATTAGGAAAAAAATCAAAAGCGACTCATCATACCCCACTCTTCCCCTTACCCCCCACTTTTTATCACAATTCCTTACCTCAGAGTCACAGTCGCGTAAAATTTCACTGCAAAGTACTTCTTCAGTCATCTCAGCTTCTGATCTGGGAGAACTAAAGTTGCGCACCAACGACAATCTCTAAATGACTGCGTTCCCTGGAAGAAAGGTCTTTTATACGGATCTTAACCTAATCAATATTTGATTGGCTTATTGGTACCTAATTTTTGCAAGCCAACTAAGGGAAATGTGATTTTTAAAAATGCCTTTGAGCCAGGCTCGGTGGCTCAGCCTGTAATCCCGCGCCTTGGGAGGCTGAGGTGAGTGGATTGCCTGAGCCCGCGAGTTCGAGACCCGCCTGGGCAGGCGAAACCTCATCTCTACAATAAATCAAAAAATTTAGCCGGGCCGTGGTAGCGCACGCCTGTAGGTCCCGCTACTCGGAAGGCTGAGGCGGAAGGATATCCGGAGCCCAGCAGGTCGAGGCTGCGGTGGCCAGGAGCCGCCACTGCACTCCAGTCTGGGCGACAGGGTGAGACGCCAACTCAAAAAAAAAAAAAAATGCCTTTGGATCCTATTTTTGTTG
>CAUYQG010270856.1:0-34606 GCA_963574415.1 Tarsius wallacei | reverse complement strand
AGATGAAAGCATGCTGAGATGAGTATTAAAACAAGATGGACACATTTAAGGAGGGCAAATGTTAATATAAGAAATGCAAAAGCAATGTAACCAAATACATTTAATTTAAGAGAGAGTGCTTAAGGCAACATTTTCCAAAATGAAGTCAATTACACAAATGCATGAAAAAAATACCTTAAAATTTCTTAAAATTCAGATTCCTAGGCTGGCACATGACACACTGAACTGTAGTTTATATTTTAAGATTTAGTATAAAAGGACTTAATAATCGCCAAAATAAAATAACAAATGAGAATGTGCACCAGGATGCTAAGTTTTATGATTATAGAGGTTCTACTGAAAAATAAACAAATAAATAGATAAATAAATAAATGGTAAACTAAGCAAGAGCCAGATAAAATTCAAGTCGGATTTTTTCAAATATACTGCATAGATGGTATTGTATACTTTTTATTCTAACATATCAGAAGGCATAAAATGCTTGGGTTTTTTTTTTTCTGATTTTGCAGATGTTAAGATTGATCAGTGGTCTGATGTTATCAGCCAGATAAATTCTTTATAAATTATTCATTAACCATTAGGTGGTGATTTTAATAGCTATTGATGGTTGTGGCATACATACATTATTTCTTCAGTAGAAAAACGTAAAAAAGTCTGAGACGGAGAGAGAGATTAGGCTTAATCCACACCCTAAATACACCAATGCCAAATTACAGCAGCAGCAGTGAATAAGATCTTTTCTGCTCCTACCACTCTCTTCGCAAGAGAGCACTTCTCTCAAGTCACAAACAATCCATGGACAGAATACTGAATAGGGAAGAAGGAGTGGATCAGGTGATAAAATAGTTTTAAAAGTGCAATCACACACTCATTCTCTTCTGTAGTCTGAATCTGTCTCATTGTGGAGAAGCTTTAAGGCAAATAAGAGACAAGCCTTGTTTAAGATCAAGTTGACATTTTGAAAACTAAAAAGTGAGATTAGTCCTTGATAACAAAATAATTCAAAAAGATGTGAGTTGTGTTGGGAGTCAGGGAAGGCAATATAGATATTAAAAGAACAATGTTTTTGTTTTTTGTACCTAACAAAGTTGAATTTGTTAAATAAACAAACACATTACTATAAAGTTATTGAAAGATGTCTACTATACTGATTGGACTCATGACTAAACATGTGTTTGAAAGAGTTCTTATAACATGTCCTCTTAGTGACTTTTATCAGCTATCTCATAAACCAGGAATTCTCTAATTTCTGAAAGGAGAAGTTTGCAAAACACAACATAAATGCCATAAACTATTGAATTGGAGCATTTAATTTGTTTGGGCATTTATGTAGAATTTGAGACGACTGCTGCAATGTTTTCCTTAATTAAAATATGGTCTGAATAACTATGTTACACAGATACTGTTGGTAGTGATAACTGTTAGTCCAATCTCATTAAATAAATTTTCCTGAAAATAATTAAATTCTTAGAAATATAACTTTCTGCCCAAATTGAAGCAAACTTGAAAGGTGTGCCAAACAGATAGGCTAAGGACCTCGTGGGGCTCACAAGTGTGATTGTGGATTGACATGATTGACAGGATAATTCCTAACAGGGAGAGCCAGAAGAAGGGGAATGGCCAATACCAATGAGATAAGTTTGGTAAAGTCCAAAAGTGAAAAAAAGGATCGGAACTGTAAAGCCAAGCAGAATGAAGTCATAATCACTTAAAGATGAAAGAAAATAGTGATTGAAGGGTACATATACATTTTAAACCCATATTTTAAAGTGACACCAAACTGTATATGCATTTTTCAAACAGAAATTTTCAAGCAGCAATATATATTTTGAGGATGTTTCATTGCCATTATAAAATTATCTACAATATTTTTTATTATTACATAATTGATTAAGCACTATCCATGTATGGATATTTAGTGTTTTCTTTAAGTCATTCTCTAACTATAGGTACCATAAGGAAAAACATTTTTGTGGATACTCTTTGGACTACTTAACTGTTTATACTGTGTATTTGTTTTATCTAATTATGCCTATTTATTCAATGTGCATGTCAAAATGTACATGGCCATGCTTTTTCTAGCTTTTTGGAATTTTACATTTTAATCTCTTTGGAAATTATTTTAGACCCGAGTATGGTATAGTGAACTTGTTATAAGTCAGAAAGATTTCTAGTCCATGATATTAAGTAGAAATGACAGGACATTAACAGTTTAGAAAGGTAATCTTGGTAATACAAGAACTATGGGGGGATTACCTGAGTACAGCGGGTAAAAACTCCAGTGGCCATGAACGTGTCACTGCACTCCAACCTGGGTGACAGAGTGAGACTTCAACTTAAAAAAAGAAAAAGAATAAGAAAATAAAACAAAAAGCTATGAGAACAAAAGATGAAAAAGACACAAAAAAATCTGAATTGTAAGGATCAAAATCATTTTCCCTGTTTTTTCATAAATGTATGTGCTTTCCAAATTTGCTAGCATAAACTCACTCAACATTCGAAACAAAGTAAACAAACTTATAAACAAAATGCAACCTACTTTGATGGTCCTGCTCGGTTGGTAGTGATGCAGAATCCCTCATCTGACTTCTAAAAGAAATAGCTGTGAAGCTAAAACAATATATATAAATTAGAACAACAATGCTCCTAGAAGTTTAGAAGGAAACACTTAAATTCTGCATGAGTCAATGTCCACTCTTCAGGTATGCTTTTCCACCACAAGCGACAAACTTGAATGGCCAAACGAGAGCCACTATTATCGTTAAACATTTCCATTTTCTCCTATTTGAACTGTGAGTAATTCTGAACTTGGGATTACGAATATTTTTCTATCTCTATATTGGACACAATATCGTATTTATAGTTTATGTTAGGTTATATTATATTTAAGATCAGAAAATTAAACAGTTTGAAATAAAGCACCCACAAACAAAATTTTTACCTTCATAATAGCATTCCATAAGGTCCAAACTTAAGTTATATAACCAGTCTCTTATTTTTTTAATATTTAAGTTGCTTCTACATTTTCACTGTTAAAATCAAGCTGCAATATTTTGTGCCATTGTGTAAATTTGTGGGTACATCGTTAGGATAGATTCCTATTTTAAAGCTCTCAATGTGGATTTTCAAGTTGATTTTCAGAAAATTCATTCTAATTTAAACATCAATTCTAATATATGAGAGAAGAAATAGGTCTTTGCAGATATAATTAATTTAAGGTGAGGTTATACTATATTAGAGTGAGCTCTATATCCAATGACTGCTATCTTCAAGAGAGAGCAGATTCTGACACAGAGAGACACAGGGAAGAAGATACGTGACAATAGAGTCGGAAATTGGAGTGATACAGCTATAAGCTAAGGAATGCTAAGATTTCTGGTAACCACCAGAAGCTAGGAGATAAGCACAGAGCAGATACTTCGTCAGAGCATATAGAAAAAACAAACCCTGAAGACACCTTGATTTAAAACCTCTAATATCTAGAACTGTGACCAAATAAATGTATATAGTTTTAAGCCACCCAGTTTGTGGTACTAAGCTATGGCAACCCTAGCAAACTAAAATAGTCATATGCTAAATAATCAATAGAGGTGACTTTTTAATATATATGGAACAGGAAAAGAGAAGAAAGTAAAGTAACAATCATTGAGTATGTGTTATATCCTGTACACTAAGAAGTTTTAAATGTATTTCAATAAGATATATGCAAATTTAGCAAAATAGGTATGACTTCCATTTTATCAAAATTAAGGTTTATAACAGTTGAATAACCTTATATTTTCTGAGAATATATGTAGGGATTTATAGATTATTCCAAAGCTTGCAAAAAATATCAATAATATAGTTTTAAATAGATGTTTACTGAACATCAATATTCTTTCAAGGACTGTTCTAGACACAGTGAAATACAGCAGTTTTCAGAATAGACATGAATTTCTGCCCTGGAGAAGCTTCAATATAATGAAAGCAGAAAGATACTAAAGAAAGTCAAATGTATAGTATGTTCATGATTATAAGAACAATGGGGAAAATTAAAGAGGGTCGAAGATTTCCAAAACTGAGATTCAATTTTCAAGACACGCTTAACTGAGCAGGTTCCATTTGAACAAAGACATGGAAGAAAAGAGTGGAAGTGGTGCAGATATCCAGAGGAAAGCATTTCAGGCAAATATCTGAGTGAGTGGTTGCACGGTAAATGTGAGAAATGACCTGGGCAGCATTGCAACTAGAGAATGAGTGAGAAAAGAATTCAGAAAGTGTGAAAGGATATAATTTGTGTAGGGCTTACATGTAATTGTAAAGTTGTTGCCTTTACTGGGAATTAGTTGAATGCTACTAGAGAATTTTAAGCAGAAGTGTAGTGAGATGTTACTCATTTAGTGGTATATAACTTCTCCAGATTATATAAATTTAATAAGATATATGTACTTGCAGCTCATAATTTAAGCCCAGAACCTTAAGTTAGGTTTTTATCTGGCCACTTTTAAAGTACTCTTCATGCCTCTGACTTTAGATCATGTCACATGCAATTGTTTTAAGAAAAGGAAGTGAAAATAAGAACTAAATCTTCTATGAGTTTATGTCTGTATTAGCAAGGAGATGATAGATGATAAATAGAGAACAAGAGCATACTTATTTCTTATTATTAGGTAAGCATTTAGTTTGGAAAAAAATTGTCTTGTGGCATATCCCAAGGTGTTTGTTCTTGATACTATGTGTTTGTTTGTTTGTTTGTTTAATTACTCGGAATTTATTTCACCTTTTTGTCCCCACCGACGTAGATGTGTAGGGTGGAAATGATAGAAAAAAATTTTATTTAGATAATGAGGACTGTATCTAGACCTGGTGAAGAAGAATATATATCCCATAAAGACTCAAGATTTAGAATTTGATGCAGTAACAAATTGATATCTGACATCTTTGTTAGAAAGTGGTGATTATATTTTCTGGCTACTAATATTATTGAGTCTTATATGGACATGGGCTTTTGTTTTGTTTTGTTTTTCAGAAACAGGATCTTATTTTACATCCCAGGCAGGAGTGTGGTAGTATGATCATGGCTCATTGCAGCCTTGAACTCCTCCAGCTTCAGCCTCCTGAGTAACTGGGAAAGTTTTCAAAGTGGACCTAATTTTTACTATATATAAGATATATATTGCCCTTCACATTATTGTTTTGGTATGAGTAATCAACATCTTTCTCCATTTTTATCTCATGGGCTTCTGAAGTGTTGATGTGATCCATGAATTTGAGGGGTAGACATGTGATTCAGACTTCATTCTGAATGTAGATTTTTTTCCCCTATAATTATTTCCAGGAGACACACCACAGTGATATATATTCAGAATCAGTGAAATAAAAATAGCCTTTTCCCTGGTATTTTTAAGAGGTGTTCTAGCCATTGTTTTAATGAGGGGCATGTGAGGTAAAAATTGTTGGAAGACACCATGCATGGAAGGCAAAATGCAAAGACAGAACTGAGAGATAAGTTAAATCCTGGATGAGCCTACCTTAAATTTAATATATCCATAAGTGTCTTGGTTGCATAACAAATAAATTCATTTTCTATCATTGCTGTGTAGGCCAATTTGAATTGAACTTTGGTCACTTGCAATGAGGGTAAACTCTATTATAAATCTATAGCAGTGTGGTTAGCCTGAATCTCCCTCCTCTATTTAATTATTCTATCCTCTTCTGCCATGCATCAAAGGGTTACACATCTCAATAAGGTGTTAAATATATAATTTACAATAAATCATATCTATAAAAGTTATATGAGAAAACTAGGGCATTCAATCCCTAACCCAATTTTATTTCTTTTCTTTTTTCGAGTTGGAGTCTCACTCTGTCACCCAGGCTGGAGTGCAGTGGCACACTCACAGCCACCACAGCCTCAACCTGCTGGGCTTAGGTGATCCTTTTGCCTCAGCCTTCCAAGTAGCTGGAACTACAGGTGCGTGCGCTACCATGCTCGGCTTATTTTATTTTATTTTATTTTATTTTATTTTATTTTATTTTATTTATTGTAGAGACGAGGTCTCACTAAGTTGCCCAGGCTGGTCTCGAACCCCTGGACTCAGGCAATCCTCTGGCCTCCACCTCCCAAATGCTTTGATACTAAGTTAACCAAAAGATTTTCTCTAACATCCCCTGTAAATACATAAGAATTGGGAGTGGGGGACAAAAAATATATGATAATGTCTGTCTATCAGATACTCTTATTTATGAAATTATTTAACATCTATATAAACTTTTCACTGTACCACCCATGAAAAGTAAAAAGACTGTGAGCATCAAAAGTCAACCTTAAGTCCATCTTCTCTTTAAGCCAATTCTATTAAAATTTAAAATCCCTTATGCTTTCTCCACTTTTTTTTCATAGTATAATGTTTTGTTCTGTCATATTGCTATTTGCTGTTCACAAATTTCAAGGCATAACCAGTGCATGCAAATCACAATGTTTTTATGAGGAGAGGGGTTTAGTGCCAGTACAAAGATTTATGACACCATATTTTTTTTACTTGCTATTAGTCACACAGGCATTTTAATGTAGAGATTAATTTTTAATAACTCTTCTATTTGCATCTCTGGACTTATTGATTTGAAACATGGTGGTGATTATGATCAGGATATCTTTTTATAGGAACTTTAAATAAGCCTTTCCCATAAAGCCACACATTTCTTGTCATCATATTTGCTGAAGTGAACAAAATGCTTTGTTGTTTAAAAATGATCATAGTGGACATATTATATGTCTGATCAAAACTCTTTTATTTTGAGAAGACTGCGTAATACATTTATTTGACAATAGCAGCAAAAAAATCCTTTTCTTTTCTATTTAAAAACATATGCAAAATGAATGCAAAAGATTATAAGTCAGTAAAACCCAGTCTATTTAAGAGTGTGAGGATTCCATAGTGTATTGTCTTTTAAAATTATAATTGCAATACATGGGTCAATAAAAAATTGAGACCCGACTAGTATATTATTAAATTTAGTTCTCAATGAAATTTAAGAAACAAAAGCCCTTCTTAAACAGAAATAACACAAACACGCACACAAACACACACAACTACAATTAATCTTTAAAAAATCTAAACATAAAAATGACCAACAATTGATGTCAACTAATGGTGTAGTCATGGAATAACATATAGTTCTTCCAGTGCAGACTATAAAATAATATTAATGACATGAAAAAGTCATGATATTTTAAGTAAAGAAAAACTCATGAGTAAAAATCCATTCTTAAAATGAAGGTGCATATATACATACCTGCCAAAAAAAGCTATCATGCTTAATTACAGTATGCTAATTATTGTTATCACTTGGTGATATGAGTGCAGGTGTTTTATTTTACCTTTCACTTATTCATATTTTCTAAATTTTCCATGATAAAATTTGTTACGTTAATTTTGAATAAATAAATTAAAATCCATTCTTCCCAACATCTTGAAGAACATTCAAGTAATACACAATCAAACTTTGCACTCAAGATGGGTAAATAGAATGATAATCTATATGAAGTTCTACAGAAGTTAAATAGAGTACCTTGAAAGGAGACTTTCATAGTAATCATAGACTTGGTTATTTGGACTAAGCTTTATGTTCTGTAAAGCACTGAAACTAGGAAAGCTGTACAAAATATAAACAGATCCTCCTAGAAACATTAAACTAGCTATAGGCACTAAATCCTTCTCTCCAAAATTCATGTGTTGAATCTCTAGCCATAGTAAGATAGTATTTGGGGGTGGAGATTTGAGGAGGTGATTAGGTTTAGATGAGGTCATGAAGGTGGGCCCCTCATGATAAATTTCCATGGTTGGTTTAAACCTACCAGTCTAATGATGTTTTGTTATAGCAGCCACAACTGACCAAGATTCTAGGAGCATGTGTAATGTTGTGCCATTATCAAAGGAAAGTTGAAAATTCAGGCAGGCAAGTAGCCACTAAGATTGTTACTACGAAAGAAGGTTTTCAGATCCAGAAAATGTGGCTAAGATGCTGAGCAAGTCTCTGTAAGCCTTTCACTAGAAAGTACCTAGAGTTTGCATATGGTGAGGGCCCTGGTAAAAAAAGTTCCCACTTAGTGTTGGGAACCTGGAAGGCTAGAGAAGTTAGTGAGGAGTGAAAGCAAATCAACCATCACATGAACTTCGATTGGTCTTTGAATCATTTGGATTACCTAGAATAATTTCAAGCCTTTAAATTTGATGATTCCAGATTGCTAGTGCTCCCAGGTGTGTGAAGAATAAAACAAAATTTCATATGCATCTCTATGAAGAAAAATAGTATCATTCTAGCTCCCAAATTACTTTTATTTTCTTTTTTCTTTTTCTTTTTTAACTTTTAATTTTTTTTATTTTAAAGATGTGGATTACAGTTCAGAGTTAGGCATATAAATGTTCATTATGCAGGTATGCTTTTTGATTAGTTGTGCTCCCCGTTACCCAGGCAGATTCCCGCTTCTCTGTCCCCTTTTACTTTTATTTTCAAACATATTGTCATACTCCCTCAAATATAATGAGGCCTATGAAGATATAAAACAATGTAAATGAGAACCGCCACAAACGATAGATAACAGAAAAAATCTCAGCTATTACAAATGGTGAAATTACTAATATAGATAGTAAAAAAGTATACTTAATATACTCATAAAAACAATAACTAATATTAAATATGCTAGCAGAAAACTGGAAATTGTAAAGGGTACTATTAAAGAATTAAAAAATAATAATCTAGATATTCTAGAACTTAAAAATATAATAACCTGAATTAAGAACTTGATGGGTGGATTTCAAAACAGATTACACAGAAGAAAACAATTCCATACGAAGCATGGAAGAAATGTAGAAAAGAGAATTTGAGAAAATAGATCAAGTTAGTTTAAGATTCATTTGATTAGAGTCTCAGGAGTACAAGATAAAGAGAATGGGACAGAAGTAATATATAAAGAGATAAAAATAAGAACTTTCCAAAATTAATGGATGATATTATTAGAATAGATTTTTTTAAAAACTAATAAATGTTTAAGAAATATAAATAAAATGAAATTTGTAGCTGCAAACACTATCACAAAAGTGCTGCAAACAATGACACTGAGTGGTAAGGAATAGAGAAGAAAACCCTCAAATCAGTCAATAATTTAAAAAATTATCTTCAAGGATGATCAGGTTAGACTCATAGTGGCTTTTCATTTTTCATCATAAAAAACAAAGAAAATGCTTGTCAAAATGAAATTACATGGTAAGTGAAAGTGTTATTTAAAAATTACAATAAAATAAATATGTATTCATTGAAACAAAAAGAAACTTAAATGCTAAAAGCTTAGTTTAGTGAGAAAAAATTTCAAATGGAAAATGACACAGGAAAAAATAGATGAGAATGCAAAGAAAATGCACACAAGAAGAAATAAATAAAAATACAAATAAAATAGTGTATAACTTGAAGAAAAAGTGGAATGTTTAAAATAATAACCATGTTTCATGTTTTATAACAATGATAATTATATTTTAAAATAGCTAACAGATAAATAAAATAAAAATTTTCCAATATCTCTGCATTTTCCTTTGAGAGAGGGTAAAATTACCAATAACATTAGAATTAGATAAATCAAAAATTCAAATTTTAATCTCTAGAACTGATAGAGTATTTAACTATCAAACTATAGAGAAAATAAAAATAAAGCAATCTCCAATCACAAATAAAATAAGAAAGGAAGAAAAAAGGATGCAGAATAGATGGAACAAAGGCAGAAAGCATTTTAAGATTAAAGGTTTAAATCACAAAATGAGAACAGTTACCCAAACTGTAAATGGGCTGAATGTTATCATTAAAAAACTTTATACTCTTTTAAGAAGAACAGTTAAAATTTTAAAATTGCAAAGCTAGAGAATGGTAATAGATAAGCCAGGTTAACACTAACCAAAACAATGCTTACATAATTACATGGACAATACAAAATATATGTTAAAATAGAATTGCAGCTGTATAACTAAAACTATCTAACTATTGTAACTATTAATAAATCATAATGGAAAAAGTTTTAATTAACCAGGAAGATATCAAAAATTAAATGTATATGCATTTATTAAAATAGCCTGAGGGAGCTTCAAGATGGCAGACTAAAAGCATTTCATGCTTGCCTTGTCTACTTAAAAGAATCAAAATAGTGTATAGACAAACTTTCAATACATTTTCTAAGAGAGAACACTAGAATTCAACAAAAAAGTGTCAGAAAACCCCAAAAACAATGAAGGAGAAGGGAAAGAAGCAGCCTGCTTGGCAAGAGTGGCTGGGAGTCAGTAGTGACTTCCCAAAATGGGGAAAGGATAAGTGAGTGTCCCACATCCCCATGACATCGCACATCCCCATGATGTCCCACATCCCCATGATGTACCACATTCCCATGATGGAATTGTGCAATCCTAGTTATAAGAGAAACATCAGTGTAAACCATCATGGGGCACAAGCCTCTCAAGTCTTGAAACTAGGGAGATTATTAGTTCTGAACTACTGCAGGGAGGAAGTTCACATTTGGTCCTAAACCCTTTCTGAGACCTAAGTGGCTACAGCAACCAGCCATTTTCAAGCCTAGCTTTTGGCAGACTGCACAATGTCCCGGGGTTGGATGGTGCTGGGACTAAGGCATTAGGAAAACTCAGGTAGTAGCTACCGAGACTAGGGCATGAGCTGGCTGCACTCCTGAAAAGAGGGCTGAGAAGCAAGAGAAGGGTGGGCTGCAGCAGCTGGTGCTGGGAACGAGTGCTGCCAGGACTATGAAACTGGGACACAAGCTGGGTATGTGTTGCCACAGTGACTTAGTCATGAGCTGGGCAAAGGTTCTTGCATCCAGGACGGGCACGAGCTAGTTGTTGGCTACCACTGCCAGAGTTGAGTGTGAACCACACCAGGATGGAAGTATAAGAAGGAGGTGTATTCCCCACCCACTGACCAAAGCTGTGACCTCTGAGGTAGGTCCCACCCTCTCTAGTGGCAGGGTTTTAGAATGGCTGCTATCACTCCCTCAGCCAAGAACTCCACCTAAAGTATGGGATTACCCTGCTTTTGCTTACCATGACTGGTCTCTCTTCTTAACCCTGAGGGGTTTGAGCACATTGAGCACAAAACCATTCAGACCATGATTGCCCCTCTGAACTAGAGCACATACTCCAGGTTACTGGGGATTTTCTGCTACAATCCACCATCTCGGGCATCTGAGCACTCATCCCAGAGGCCTGAATTTGGGCCTAAACTCGTGGATGTTATCAACTCAGCTGATACCTTTCTGCAAACTCCCCTTAAGGGCCTGGAGACTGGCCAACCTAGCCCTTTGCAACCGTTGCCGATATCAACACATACTGCTTAAGAACCAGGGAAATGTCTTACCACTGCTACTGTCACTGTCCATGCCGTGCCAGCTGCAAAGGGGCCCAAGGTTTATCCTGTACATCACCCTGGTTTATTGCTGTCACTTCTGGCATCTAAGCAAGCTACCTGGAGGCCAAAGAATTGGCCCACTGATAACTACCAACACCAGTGCCAGTGTAAACTATCATGGGGCACAAAGATAGGCAAACTAAACTTTCCACTGCCACTACTGTAACCTGAAGATTGGTACATCTGGCAGTCCCATCCCCAGCACAACTTCACCACAGCCACCACTAGGAACTGCATCCTCACCCACTGAAGAAAGGAGATACCATTAATGCTACAAACAGCTAAACAATGTATACAGACACTGCACTACAGCATACTCCCAGCTTAAAAGCAAAAGAACCTGCTCAACCAACACTATTGATATGTCTTCAGGAAAAAAATCCTCCCCTATGCAAGTAAATTGAAAAATAGGAAGAAGTGACTATTACACCAGATGTGCAAATATCAACATAAGAACATAGGAAACATGGAAAAACAGGGAACTATGACACCTCTAAAGGAACATCATAATTCTCCAGGGACAGTCTTAATAAAAAAAAAATTGAATCTCAGATAAACAATTCAAAATACTGATTTATGGAAGCTCAGTAAGAAACAAAAGAAAACTGAAACAACACAAATAATTTTTTTTTAAAATCCCTCAGGATGTGAATAATAAATTTACCAAAGAGATATATATTTTCTTTTTTCAAAGAAGCAAATAGTAATTCTGGAACTGAAGAATTCAAAGAAGGAAATATAAAATATACTTGAAAGCTTCAACAATAGGCTAGATCAAACAAAATAATCATAGAATTTAATGACAGGCTTTTAAAATAATCTAGTCATACAAAAATAAAGAGAAAAGAATAAAAGAGAATGAGCAAAACCTTCATGACATTTGAGACAACATATAAAGTGACTGGGTGTTCAAATTATTGGCATTCCCAAGGGTAAAGAGAAAACTGAAAGAATTAAAAGTCGTCATAAATAATAATTCAATAGGGAAGATAAAATACAATTTTAATTGAATGAAAATATTAATGTCAGACAAAGAAGACTATTTTTAAGGGTAGAGATAACACCTGCCAGTTGTAAAGTTATCACATAATGCTAAAAAGGCTTAATGACCTTAAAAGTACATGCTCTTAAGAACAGAACTTCAAAATGTGAAGCAAAAACAGAGCTGAAAAGACAAATAGATACTTCACAATTACAGTTAGATACTTCAACAATCCTTTCTGAGGAAATAATTGAACAAATAAACAGAAAACTAGTAAGTTTAAAAAAACCTGAACAACACTATCAACTGACTTGACCTAATTGATAGGTGTGGAAAACTTATTTGTAGAACACTCAGCAGAACACACTTTCTTGTCAAGGGCACATTGAACAATCACCAAGACAGATATTTGGAGTCAATAAAAAAATGTACTAATTTAAATAACTGAAATTATATAATGTATATTCTTTGATTATCATGTAATCAAGTGGCAAATAAATAACAGGAAACAATCTGGAAAATCCTAAAATATTTAGAAATGAAACAGCACACTTCTAAGTCATGGATGGATTAAAGAGAAGATTATAAGGGAAATTAGAAAATACTTTAACTGAATAGACACTAAAAATTGAGGGAAATACATAAAGCCAGACTTGGGGGGGCATGTACAGGAGTAAATACTTACATTAGGACACTAAAATGGTAATGAGCTTTCCTCCTATCCTAAGGAAATAAAGACAAAAATTAAAAACAACAAAATAATAACCAAAAACTTCTTAAGTCTAGTAAGAGATTTAGACATTCAGCTACAAAAGAGTGAGCAGGCCCCATGAAGATACAATGCAAAAGGTCTTCTCCGTGGCATACTATATTCAAAGTGTCTGAAGACAAAGATGAAGAGTGAATCCTAAAAACAGTAAGAGAAAAGCATCTAGTCACCTATAAAGGAAACTCCATTAACCTAAGAGCAGATTTCTCAGCAGAAATCTTACTGGCTGGAAGAGTATGCTGTGATATATGCCAGGAGTTGGAAGAAAAAACAACTGCCAGTCAAAAATGCTACACCCAGCAAGCATGTCCTTTATAAATGAAGAAAAAAATAAAGTATTTTCCAGAAAAGCAAATGCTAAAGGGAATCAGTACCACTAGACTGGCCCTATAAGAAATGCTCACAGGAGTAATAAGCCTAAAAGTAAAAGGCTGACATTTACCATCATGGAAACACACAAAAATATAAAACTCACTGGCATAGCAGTCACACACAGGAGGAAGAAGAGGGACTCAAATTATATTACTACAGAAATCCACCAGACCACAATGACAAACAATAAGAAAAAAAGAAACAAAGAATATATAAAACAACCAGAAAACGAATTATAGAACAGGTCAAAGCCTCACATATCAATAATAACCTTGAACATAAGCATATTAAGTTCTCCACATAAAAGACACAGAACTGCCGAATGGATGAACAAAACATGCTCCAACTATAGGGTCATAACGAGAAACTCACCTTACTGACACATATAGACTGAAAGTAAAAGAATGGAAAAAGCTATTCCATGCAAATGGCAACCAAAACAAGCAGTAGTAGCTATATTTATCAAATAAGACATTTGATAAATCCAAAATAATAAAAAAAGAAATAAAATAAAAAGAGAAAGAAAGTCATTATATAATAATAAAGGAATCAATTCAGTAAGAGGATATAACAATTCTAAATATATGTGCACCTAACACTGGAGTACTGAAATTTATAAAGTAAATATTATCAGCTTTAAAGGGAGAGACTACAATACAGTAAGAGTGGGGAACTTCAACACCTCACTCTTAGCATAAGACAGATCATCTAGACAAAAATAATCGATGGAGAAAGTCACAAAACAATTCTCCATAAATGTAAAAAAAAAAAAAATTATATCAAGTATCATCTCAGATCACAATGGAGTAAAATTGAAAATGAGTACCATGAGGAACTTTGAAAACTATACAAATACATGGAAATTAGCATGCTTCTGAGTTACCATTGAGTCAATGAAGAAATTAAGGTAGAAACAAATACAATTTCTTAAAACAAACAAAAAAATGGAATCACAATATACCAGAACCTGTGGAATTCAGCAAATGAGGGAAGTTTACAACACATCAGGCCTATATCAAAAATTAGAACGATTACAAACTATCTCACAATGTACATCAAGGAACTGGAAAAGCAGAACAAACCAAACTCAAAATTTACAGAATAAAAGAATTTTAAAAGATTACAGTGCTTTCTTTTGCCCGTGCCAGCTCTGGCATGTCTTCTTTTCTTTTCTCTCTTCTTTCTCTAATAAACTTTGTTTTTTAAAAAATTACAGTAAAACTAAATAAAAGAGGGATTTACAAATAATACAACAGAACATCAACATAGAGAGTTAGTTCTTCAACTGATAAAGTGCTAAGTAGAGTAACCAAGAAATGAAAAGATTACACTCAAATAAACAACATCAAAATAAAAAAGGAGACATTACAACTGATACCACAGAAATACAAAAGATCACAGGGACTGTTATAAACAACTATATGCTTACAAACTAGAAAACCTAGAGGAAATAAATAAGTTCCTGGAAACATACAGTCTATCAAGATTTAGTCAAGAAGAAATAGAAAACCTGAACAGAACAATAAGTAGTGAGATTGAATCAGTAATACAAAGTCTTCCAACGAAGAAAAGCACGGAATGGATTCACAGCTGAATTCTACCACACTTACAGAGAAGTATTACCAAGACTTCTGAAACTATTCCAAAATATCAAACAGGATGGAATCCTTCCTAATACATTCTATGAGGTCAGAAACACTCTGATACTAAAATCAGACAAGGGCACAACAACAACAAAAAGAAAATATATAGGTCAATTTGCCTAATGACCATAGACATAAAAATATTCAACAAAATACTAGCAAACTGAATACAGCAGCACATCAGAAAGATAATATATCAAATTCATTTGGGATTTATATAAGGAATGCAACATATGTAAATCAATAAACATGATATATCAGATAAACAAAGGACAAAAAAATGAGTATCTCAACAAATGCAGAAAAAGTACTTGAGAAAATTAAATATTTTGTTATAATAAAAACTCCCAGAAAACTAGAAATAGAAGGAACACACATCAAAATAATAAAGGCCATATTTGAAAAACTCACAGCTAAATATACTGAGTGGAGAAAAACTGAGTCTTTTTCTCTAAGAACTGGAAGAAGACAAGAATGTACACTTTCGCTACTTCTATTCACCATAATACTGCAAGTCCTAGCCAGAGCAAGTCCTAGCCAGAGCAATCTGGCAAGAAAAAGTAAAAGATATTCATATTGGAAAAAAGGAAGGCAAATTGTCCCTCTTTATGAATGATATGATATTATATCTTTAAAAAAAACTAAAGACTCCACCCAAGTTTTTAGATTTGATAAGTGTATTTAGTAAAGGTTAAGGTTTCAAAATCAATGCACAAAAATTAATAGTGTTTCTATACACCAATAATGATTCAGTCAAAAAAAGAATTAAGAAGTCATTCACATTTACAATAACTACCAAAAAAATCTTGGTATAAATGTAACCAAGGATGTGAGAGATTTCTAAGGAAAACTACAAAACACTGAAGAAAGAAATTGAAGATGACACAAACACATGGAAAAAAAAACTCATGCTCATGGATTGAAAAAATGTCATTAAAAAGACCATATTGCCCAAATCAATCTAAAAATTCAATACAATCTTTATCAAAATATGAACTTCATTTTTCACAGAATGAAAAAGAACGATCTGCCGGGCTCAGTGGCTCACCCTGTAATCCGGCGCTTTGGGAGGCCGAGGTGAGTGGATTGCCTGAGCCCGCGGGTTTGAGACCCACCTTGGCAACTTGGCGAGACCTCATCTCTACAATAAAAATCAAAAAATTAGCTGGGCGTGGTAGCGCGCGCCTGTAGTTCCAGCTACTTGAAAGGCTGAGGCGGAAGGATTGCCAGAGCCCAGCAGTTTGAGGCTGCGGTGGCCGGAAGCGGCCACTGCACTCCAGTCTAGGCGACAGAGTGAGACTCTGACTCAAAAAAAAAAAATAATAATCTAACATTTATATGGAACCTATAAAGATCCCAAGTAGCCAAAGTAATCCTGAGTGAAAAGAACAAAATTAGAGGCATCATACCACCTGACTTCAAAATATATTACAAGTCTAAGGTAACCAAAAACTCATGATATTGGCACAAAAATAAATACAGATACCAATGCAGCAAGATAAACAATTCAGATATAAAGCCACAGATGTATAACAAACTGATCGTCAAACAAGTCAGCAAGAAATTAAGTTGGAAAAAAGACACCCTTGTCAGTAAATGATGCTGGAAGAATTAGCCACATGCAGAAGAATGAAACTGTACCCGTATCTCTTTCTATATACAAAAAGTCAACTCAAAATATATTAAGAACTTAAAAGATCTAAAACTTTAAAAATACTAGACATAAACATGGGGAAAACTTCCCTGGACATTGGTCTAGGCAAATAACTTATGACTAAGAACTCAAAAGTACAGGCAACAACACCAGCAAAATAGACAAATAGGACATGCATTTAACTAAAGAGCTCTTGCACAGCAAAAGAAGTAATCAACAGAGTAAAGAGACAATCTGTTGAGTGGGGGAAAATATTTGCAAATTGTACATCCAACAAGAGACTAATATACAGACTCATACAAGGAACTCAAGAGGGAAAAAAATCAAATAGTCCCACTTTAAAAATGGGCAAAAAGACATAGATAAACATTTATCAAAAAAAATTACAAATGACCAAGTATATTAAAAAGTTCAACATCAATAATCATCAGAGAAATTAAAATAAAAAACACAAGATATCATCTTATCTCAGTCAGAATGGCTATTATCTGTTATTGAAAAGAACAATAACAAAAGAGCATGCAGAGAAAAAGAATCCTTACACATTGTTAGACGGAATGTAAACTAGTGCAGTCATCATGGAAAAGAGTATATTTTGTTTAAAAAAAACTGGAAGTAGAATTACTATTCAATCCAGCAATACTCTATTGGGTATCTACCCAAAGAAATGGAAATTAATATATTAAACGGATACATGTACTCTCATGTTTAGCACCACAGCATTAGCAATAACAATCATATGGAATCAACCTAAGTTTCCATCAGTGAACAAACAGATAATAAAAATGTGGTTTATATACACACTGTAATACTATTAGGCCATAAAAAAAAAAATCATGTCTTTTGAAGCAACATAGATGGAGCTGGAGGACATTATCTTAATGAAATAGCCAGGCACAAAAAAGACAAATATCACATACTGTCATTTATACTGGGGAGCAAAAAATGCAATCACATGAAGGTAGAGAGTAGAAAGACTGATAACAGAGACTGGAAAGTGGGAATTGAAGAGAAGAGAGTTAAAGGAGACAAACATACAGTTAGATAGAAAGATTAAGTTCAGTGTCTGATAGCAGAATAAGTGATTATAGTTAACAAAAATGTACTTGGGAGATGAACACTCTGAATACTCTGACTTTACTACTACATATTATATACATGTAACAAAATTTTACATGTCCTCCAAAATTTTTACAGATAAAAACTTTAAAAGTAGTCTCAAAATTTTATTTTTAAAAACTGTCAAACCAAAAATAAAACATATAATTCAGAATCATAGTTGGAAATATTGGCAATACAGCTCTTTCAGTAAATTTTAAAACTCATTGACTAAAGTCAGTGACTATATAGAATATTTAAATAAGTTGATTAGCAAATGCTCAAATTGACATATATATAATATTGTATACAACATATGCAGAATACACATTAAAGCATACACAGACTTGTTTTAACTGACTGTATGCTGGGCCATAAAATTAGCCTCAGGAAATTCCAAAGGTTTGAAATGATAGTATATTTCTAATGACAATGCAACTAAACTAAAAATCAATAAAATAAACAAATATAGAAAAACTCCAGGATGTCTGAAAATTTATAAACATTTCTTAAAATACCCCAAGAGTGAAAGATCATATGACAATGGGCATTTAAGAGTAATTTGAAATTAAAAATAAAAAAGCAACATATAAAAATTGGATACAACTAAGGTGATGTATATAAAGAAATGTACAGCATAATAAATTTATCAATAAATTTTTTCTTCTTCCTAAAATGTGACTATATTATAATTACATTTAATCTACCTTGTTTAGATGTTCATTCCACTTTTTATTATTTCTTTATATAGAACATTCTAAACTTTATTTTCCATGATTTTTGTAAAAATATGCCCAAAACATGTTATTTTCACATTTTTCAATGAAAAGTATAGTTATACTTTCTTTAGTAGGAAGTAGTGTGATTTAAGTGATGTTTTGTCAATAAGGACTGATTATGCCAATTAGGATAAATGTACATAATCTCCAGCTCTAAAATTTTGAAAACAATTATAGATTGAGTTAAAATATCATATTAAAATATTTTATTGGAAAATGTAATAAAATGTATTAATATTTTTTCCAAATCTTTCTGAATATTTCATGTCAAATTGGTGATTGTAATTAAAAGAAAAACAGGATGAAAATTCTTTTTTTTTTTCTTTTTGAGTTGGAGTCTCACTCTGTCACCCAGATTGGAGTGCAGTGGCCACTTGTGGCCACTGCAGCCTCGACCTGCTGGGCTCCGGCTAACCTTCCGCCTCAGCCTTCCAAGTAACTGGAACTACAGGCACGCACTACCACGCCCAGCTAATTTTTGATTTGTTGTAGAGATGAGGTCTCGTCAAGTTGCCCAGGTGGGTCTTGAACCCGCGGGCTCAGGCAATCCACTCACCTCAGCCTCCCAAAGCACGGGATTACAGGCTGAGCCACCAAGCCCGGCTGAAAACTCTTTTTAGAATATTCTTCTGAAATTAAGAATGCGAAGTTAATGATTAACATATTGTGTGCAAGCTAGTTGATTTCTAATTAATTGCTTTCAAAAATGAAAAATTTTCTCTAAACCTAGTCATCAAGTGAACAGTCAAAAAAATTATTCTTATAATATAATATATGAATTTTGTCATATAATTCATACAGTTTTCAAACTCTGAGCATCTTTTAAAAATTACAAAAAAGTCTCCACATGCTTTGTTATATTTTAATTTTTTTGTGTGAAAACTAATTCACTTAGTACTAATATTTATTAAAATGAGAAAATGAAGTAGAATTGATTCAAATCCTGTTTGATTCTGGCAATAAATAACATTCATAAATTAATAAATAATGAAAATATAGTAAATTCAACATATCTCATTAACAAGTCATTTTCTCCAAAACTATCATCTTTATTTAACAGGTATACATCAAAATATTTAATATATTTACACTCTTTATGTTCACTGGTTATACTTAGTAATGGAATGGTAATGTATGCTACAAGAAATTTTTATAATAGCATTTTGTATCATAAGCAATTAAAAAATAAGTGTATATAATATTTTTCCATATAATTAGGATTGAATTATAGATATTGTGATAAGACTTTAACTGATCTTATCAATTGGCTATCAGTATTTCCAGCAAACATGTGGAAGAAAATCCTGTGTTTAGAATTGTAGCTCTGATTTACTTATGTAAACTCTATCTCAAAAGTAATTCATTTTTTGACAATAAGTGATCCCACCACCTAATTGCAATACATCTAAATTGAAACCATTAAAAGAAACCTCTCTGAAACCAATATACTTTAATTTGTGTGTGTGCTTCGGGGCAGGCATATCTTTAATCTTGGCAATGCATCATAGTAGGATTCAAAATATGTGAGAGGTATTGTCTTTATTTTGAAAGTGTATGTGAATTATCAGAAAATTAAAATTAGAGTAGAATAATATAAAGTTGAGCATCTGAAAATTGATTTCCTAAATATAATCTGGCAATATTCACATGGTTCAATTCCTCCAGTGTGATATAGCATGTCTCAAAAACACTCAGGATTGCTTGTACCTGCAATTTGTTGTAAGAGAGACCATTAGCAGTTACAGAGTAGACCAGTGTTTTTCAAACTATGGGTCTTTACTGGATCATTAACTTGGCTAAGTGGGTCTTACTATGTATATTTTTTTAATTAATTATAATAATCTAGAATAGAAAATGTCTTGATTTATCATAATTAGTTAAGAGCAAACATTATTTTATGAAATGTGTTATTATGTTTCTAAGTATATACATATTTATATTTGCACACATACATAAAGATATCTGTGTACTGTGTATGCATGTTTATGTGCACTGGATTGTTGTAAAATGTATTTCTTACTGCATATAATATTAAAAGATCACGAAAGTTCACACAAGTGAGGCAGTAAAATACAGACTGACGCTTTGTTTAATCATATATGGCTATTGAATTCTTCTCAAGATACTTTTTAAAATTATTTTATTCCAAGTGTCACAAAACTGAAATTTAAAATAAACTGACCTCAGTGCCAATTTATAGAAAAAGTAACCAGAATCCCATTTCTCAAGAACTAGTATACCAAGCTGATGCTTTTAAGGAAGACTTTAGTCTTCTTTAAATGAATCAAAAAAATCAAATGAGGTGTTTGAAACAGGCCCAAATTTTACAAACTGCAGAGTAAATTGAACCAAACCAAGGTTACCTGGCATTTTACTGCATAATATTTGAACAATTCTATCCTATGAGCATGTATGCGGGAATATTTTAGTAATGGTGGCTGGCAAGGACTAATCTGCCTGCTTCTGTGGCCCAATTGTAGTACTCATGTAAACCCAAGAGGATAAATAAATAAATAAATATTAGGAACTGGAGTAAGTAGCTGTCTCTTATAGATAAGGTCAGTCTATTCCCACTTATCACGTTACCTCTTATAATCTCAGTGTAGTCATCAGATTTGTTTACACTTACCTACAGCAATATACACCACAACACATATAAAGTGCGCCTTTCTAAACTTCAGTATAGTATGTATCTCTTAAGACCATCTGCTAGTAAATTTAAAGAATAAACAAAGACCACAATGTAGTGTGGGAACACAAAAGGAGAGATAATATTCTTGTTGTTTGATAACCTATAGTCATCAATAAGCCAGTCTTCTCTACTCTTAGTTTAGAACCCGAAAACCAAAAAAAAAAAAAAAAAAATCGCAGAGCATAAGAGCCCAATATGGAGATGTATAATACATATTTTATCCTGACTTAGGTCTTCAGTGTACGTAGATACATTCTTTCAACAATCCCTATCAACTCTTAATTGTTTGATAATTAGAGATATCTACATAAGGACAAGATCACACTCCAAAATAAATGTAAATAGTCTCTTACAGAAGAATGCCAGGATTTTTCTAATTATTCTTTATTAGAATTATATGAAAAGCAATTTCTCCACAACTGCTTGCAGTCTTTTTTTCTTACTCATCTTTATAGCCATAGGGCGAATAAGCACATTATGGTGGCACATAGCACCCATTAAAAACACATTTGTAGGACGTATGGAGATGCTAGTTGGATACTTGGCATAGTTTTAAAAATATACATTCTTAATGACAGGGTATGAAGATAACTTAGGAACGAGCTTCCAGAATACAGGCTGTGAATGGAGACTCTAAATGGGTTGATAGAGAATGTCAATCTCAAGAAAATAAAAAACCTGTTTAAGAAATAGTTGTAATGGAAAATGTTGATTGCATGCTCCTTTCAGTCAAGAATTAGAATTTGGACGAATCACAGTAATTATTTACTTTTCAACAATATTAAAGCAAAAATTGTTTTAATATTTTTTAATATCACATTTTAAGGCACTGTTTCTGGGCATTTTTCCAATATCTTATAGCTTAAATAAAAACTATTCATTTTATAATGTTTTCATATATTTATCTCTTTGAGCTACTTCTGTTACCTGTGATGGTTATTTACCATTAAAAATTTTTTGCCAGAACTAATTATATATACTATATGTTAAAACAAAATATATATATTAAGTAGATATAAAAATTAATAGACTAATATTGTATATAATATAGTTAATATAATAAATATATATTATGGCAACCAGTTGCAAACAATTAGCTGTCCTTTGCAAAAACTTTAGCATTAGAACTAACAAATAAAAAATGACCAAAATTAAAGTATTTATTGCACCTTACAAGAAAAACTTCATGCTCCAAGTTCTGATTTTAAATATATGTATAACCCCAGAGAAAACATACATCCCTGAGCACTGAGAGAGGGGTAGAGATCAGAAGTCGAAAGTGAGTGAGGTCACAGCAGACTTTAGAAGGGATTATCTCTGTGTGCATGTGAGCCCTGTGGATATCTGATGTACCAGGTGTACTTAGGAATCAGTCTTGATATATTTTAAAATAAAATTTAGTAGCAAAAGAAGATTTATGTATAACGTGTATCAACAAGAAAAGATCAAGGATGTTTTTCTTCAGTTCATTCTACCTTTTAAAGTTATCAAATATAAGAGAATATGAATTTCATAGATATGGAAATATCATTTGGAGAGAATTTTTATCCTATTCAAAAATAGACATGCACACCAATATTCAACACCTTCGTAAAAAAAATTCCAGCCTATTTACAGCTCTAATAAACCACCATTAAATCACAGTAATCATGTGCTAGAGAACAGGTGTTTTAAATCACTAAATTTGGAATAGAGTGAAGTTGAAGGAGTGTGTTGGAAGCTTTTCATTGGCTGAGTGTGGATGCAGTTTCCATGGCAATTCCACATGCACTCTGGTTTCCAAATCTTCTTACTTTTTCAAAATGCAGTGGCAAATAGTATTTAATATGAAGACAAAAAATTGGGTCAAATTATCACCATTTATTGAGCTGGTAACAGTAATAAAAATAGAGAGAATCATGTGTGGACTCTCTTTTACAATTTGCTCACATTTTATGTCATCTACATTCATTTATGCATATTTTCTATGCCCTCTGCTGTTAACATATGCTACAAAAGAAAAATACCCCTAGGGCAACAGCTTGTTTAAATAATCATCATTTATCGTGAGAAAATTCCAGTCACACTAAAACACAAATCACACTTGGTGTTTGTGCTTAAAGTGTTACATATTTGGATGCATTAAAATCAATATCAAGTAACATTAACTCAATACTCCGAGGCCCTATGACATTTCCAGTTTGGGCTGTACTATGGCCTCTGTTTTATAAACTTAGATTTGCATTAGAGTTAGAGAAGGTGAAAGAAATAGACCGAGAGTTGTCACTAAATAGCTCAGTTAAGAAAGGTAAGAGGCAAGATAGGATATGTATGAGCGTGTATCAAGGGAATTTTCTTAACCTGACTATATGAATGCAAAGTCTCCTCTAGACTTTTACTTAGTAAGAAAACACATACACAGGTGGCATACTTAGAGTTAAATATGCCTCCGCTTAGGGCTACAATCAGATAAAATGTGAACAACCTGATACCACTTTCTATTCAAAACATAAATTATAATTTGAGTTGATTACCTAAGGAGAGATGCAGTCATGCTAGGACTCTGGGATTTTAGTGACTCTGTGAAGACAGTGAAGAATAAAAACACTTTTGGAGCAAAGATAGCAAAAAATGTAGAGCAGGATTAGAGTCTGTACTTGTGATGACTTTATTTAGGAATGTAGAACAATAGCTCTGATATGGAAGATGTGGATTAAAAATAAGAGTGTCTATCAAAGAAAAAAACAAAATAATAACCTTCAGACTTGGACTATTTGGGCTAAAGAAAGGCATTCAAATTAAAGATGAAGCTGGGCGGACCTAGTAGAAACCAGACAGTAATGTAAATCAGGATAAACTGAGTGAGGTAATAAGACTCTGTACCTCAAATTACACATTTATACAACTTGTATCATAAAGAGCTCTATTTCTCAAAATGCTTTGTATCTTGAATTTCTCAGAAAGTGATAAAATACATTTATAACCTTTGGAGTCAGAAACAAGATTTTGAATTCTGACTGAGTCACTTTTCCTCAGTTGCTTCTTATTTGTGAGTTTAAATTTTCTATTTTGCTGCAATGATTAAAGAAGATAATACATGTATTGTGTTACTTGAACAAGTACTTATGTTTCCCACCATTTTTTTCTGTCCCTCTGATCCCTTATCTGACTGATGTAGGAAATGAGTACAGAATAAGCAGAGAGAAAAAGCCATAAATTCCAAAGCTGAATTATTTTAGAGTATTTAGCATTTTAGCACCTCTTATCTCATTTCCCTTAGGCCATGTCCTTCTTTTGGTCATTTCCAGAACATGAGCACTTAGAAGCCATAGTCTTACCAAGTCCCAAGTCTTACCATCTCACGACAACTATTCCAGAAAGGAAAATGTATGTTAAAAGCACAGGAGGAAATGGTTTTTTAAGGCTCCCTTTCCCTTGAAACTAAGGATTTTACAACCAAATCCTAAAGAAGCATATGTATTGTTCCATATTGTAAGGTGTCTCTGGAAAGAGAGTTGAGAAATTCAAGGAAATTGTTTATAACAAATGAAGATTTCATTTTCTACTCTTAGCAGACTTTTTTATCTGTGATTAGAGAAAGACCATGCAAGGAAAAAAGAAATTAATGCCTCCTTTCTTTGCTTCCTTAACCAATTGTCTAATTTCATTTGTGGAGAATATAACTGATGTACGTGGACTTCTCAGTGCAATTAGTCTTAGGCATCATGCTGAACTGTGAGAAGCACAGTGAGCAGAGGAGAACCCGAGTGAGACGCCCACGTCTGCCCAACTCTCCACAAACATGCATCAACTCATACCTTACTTATGACTTGTCTTGTAAGAACGTCAAGGCTGTATGAGCATATGCAGATCCCCAAAAGACCCCTAACCATTGTGCATGCATAGAAAATTCTAAGTGAAGTAATACTACAAACGTAATGTATTATAATACTTTATATGTCTGCATCTCTATAATACTTTTTATATATGTATTTCTATTATATTGACAATTTTCTGGATTGAAGTTATTTGATTGCATAGATCTCTGTTACTTTCTTTGCTATAAAGTCCAGGAGAACAAGAATTATTTTTGTGTTTTTGTTTGTTTTAAATTTTCTTCGTATGTCCTTACCCATTCAACAAACATTTGTTTAGCAAGTTCTACATACCAAACACTGAGCTGGAAGATAAATAAAACATGATGCCTTCTCTCTAGACTCTCATGATGATAACCCATTTTGTGAACTTACTGTGTAAGATATTACCATTTTCCATTTAAACATAAACCTTAAAGAGGAAATCTTTTACCCCATTTTATGTACATAAAAACCAAGAGTCAAAAAATCCAATCAAGGTTACATCTCTGTAGAAAAGCTCAGAAAGATGAGAATGGGATGCTTAAAAAAATATTTTTTAAACCATCAAATATATGGAAAAGGAGAAATTAAATTCATAAAATTTGAAAAATAGATAAAAAATACCAATGAAGTATCAAGAGAAAACATTGAGTGCATATTTAAATAACTTGCTCTATTTAACATGCTGTCAAGGTGGTAAATAGGCAGATATAAAGCTTTTCTGGAAATCACATGTCCAGTAATTAAGCAAGAACTTTGTGTATAAGGCTATTTGTCTCAGAACTATAGCATAATCATCAGTTTCAAAGTTGTGAGATGAAGCTGCAGATATTTCTTATGTGTTTATCTTGACATTCAGGAAATGTTTTTAGACCATGTCAGTAGCCAAAAATTATCTTCCTTAACTTCCTGAATGATTAATATGTAGTTGAGCAATAGAAGTTCACTTATTTTACAGTTGATGATAAGAAATTGTAAATGTCAAGTCATTTATTTTATTTCCACTGCTGTTTCTCAGCTGATGGTATCATACTAAAAACATACATCTTTTTCCGATTTAAATCTTCCAAGGTCAATGTTTCAGAACTCTTTGCACTGGTCTAGAGATTTGAGATTAAAAATTAATTAAAGCTTTCTTTTTAAAAAATACATACTAATGTTGTTAATTCCTCCATAACTAACAGGGACAACATGAAGTTCTCCTTTGTTGTTTCTAAGCAGGTATCTCTAACAAATAAGGATAATGCTTTCAAATATTAATATTTTAGATGTATAGAATTATGAAAATACAAGGTTCCCTCTAACTATCCCTTTTTCTCATTGATCTTTTTTCTGTCACTTCCCCCATAATTGCTTCCATATATTAACATTTTTTAAGCAGCAGGTTAAGTACATAACTTTCATTTCATCACAACATTCCTGAGAATCATCAGGAAAGTTTTTCTACCTATTGTCAAGGAAAGACCAGAGTGGAGGAAAAAAATAAATAAAAGTATAATCTTGGAACTTGACTCACCTAATTCCAAACCAAATTTTAGCATTTTCTGCGAGACTTTGTGCAAGTTACTTAAACTTATTATGCTTTAGGTATTTTTTTAATCTTCAAAGAGGAAATAATGTTAATATTCTTGAAGTATTTTGTAACAGAGATACTAAATACTAGCTCCCTCTGCTTTTAAAAAGCCACCAAAGTGTTGTCCTCTCAAGCATCTGGAGCAACCAACAGACAATCACGATCACTCAGATATCTGGGACTTGTGCATTCAGTTTTTACCTAGTCAGAGTTTTCTAAGTACCAGATGGATCTTGACCTTGGATGTAAGACAGTGTACTTAAAAGCATCAGAGAACCCGGCCTTCAGTATTTGTAAGATAAATCTAAAATAACAGCTCGGTTCTATAGAAAAAGTCTTCGACTAGATCTGATTTTAGATATTACATATAGTCAATCTGTACAATTTGCTAATTAGCAAAATGAGATAGTAGGTTATATCAAGAAGAACGTGATGAAAGTTCATGGTTCTGGGGCTGTTCCTTCCAGAGTCTCTAGCAGAAATTTCTGATCTACTGCAAGGCTCCTTCCTGCCTGTCGAGAAGTGGCCTCAAAATCCTATTCATATGTTGGGAATGTAGGTTAGTTGTTATTTGTCAGTGTTTGGGTTATATATTTCCTTAGCTCCTTTCCAATTTTTAATCACACATTCTATGATTATTATTATTTTGAGACTCATTTGTTATACTGTGTTAGAGTTACATCCTCAAGGGTCAATCAAGTGCATATGGCTCTTTGTCCCAGCCTACTGTGCTCTTTTGTTCTTTTGATTGCTCTATAAATATGAAGATTATTAGCCATAAAGCAGTCAAAATTTGGGGAATAGCTGCCAAAAATCATGAGTAGTTTTATAATCAATGATCTATAGTCCTTCTTCTGGCAATAATTAGACAAAGTAATCTACACTAGTGGAAATAATATAAGCATGTCTTATAAAGAAGAAAGAATGCTTTTTTCCCCTCTGTACAAGGATAACATGCAAGTAACTGAAACAGTAGTATCAAATCACTGTAATATAAAATTTAACAAGTATGAGGACTGCTCAGAACTCATCCTCATTATACACCCACTATAGTTTGTTACCTCATCATTTAAGTTGTCATTCTACCGAACTTTTTTAAGTTGTAGGCTTTGGGACAGAATGATTAGAAGAAGTCAGTACTGGGTTCCCACAGTTTAGACTGTGGTTTATTTCTGTCCAGTCAATGTAAGATCAAAGAAAGGCAAAAAAAAAAAAAAAAAAGCAGAAAATCACCTTATGCTATTTCCAACAGATTCTTTAACACTATAACAAAGTCTATGAGTAATGGAAAAATTGTGTCTAAAATCGATTTGTCTTTCATTTATTAAAATGACCCAGAATTTAAATTTGCTACTTAGAAATCTGGAATGTATGTTTTTTCTGGTTAGACTTAAATTTTAGAACAAGTTTAGACATACAAAAAAGTTGAGAAAATAGTACAGAAAGTACCAACATATTCTGCACACAATTTCCATTATTAATATCTTACATTGGTATGGTAGGTTTGTTGAAAGAACCGCATCTATGTCATTACACTATTACTAACTAAAGGTCATAATGTATTTAAATTTTCTGAGTTTGACCTAATGCTCTCTTCTTGTTTCAGGATCCCATCCAGGAAACCACATTCTACTTAATTGTCTTTCCTTAGGCTTGTGTTGCTGTGATAGTTTCTCAGACTTTCCTTGCCTTTGATGATATTGACAGTTTTGAGAAATGCTGACCAGGTATATTGTAGTAAGTCCCTCTTTTGCAGTTATTTGATGTTTTTCTCATGATTTGACTGGGGTAAAAGTTTATAGAAGAATGATCACAGAGATAAAGTGCCATTTTCATTACAACATATCAAGGGTACATACCATCAACATGATTTACGATCATTGGTGTTGACCTTGATTATCTGTATTATTTGTTATGTTTCTCCACTGTCAAGTTACACTTTTTCCACCTTTCCATACTGCAATCTTTGGAAGGATTATACAACTTGTATATGTAAATAAATAAGTGTGTGTGTGTGCGTGTGTGTGTATGAATAAGTTGTGTGTGTGTGTGTGTATATATATATATATATAAAACTTAAGAAGTGGAGAGTTTTATTCCTCTCCTTTAGAGCAGAGAGTCTACATAAATTGTTTGGAATTCTTCAAAGAAGTTATGTCTTCTCTTCACTTATTAATTTATTTAACCATTTATTTATATCAATATAGATTTGTGGATATTTTGCCTTATACCTTGTGTATAAACTATTTTATTTGGTTGCTCAAATTATCTCAGCTTTGGAAATTGAGAGCTCATTTAGTCTGCTCCTGAGCCCATTTGGAATACTCCATCAATGTAGGGTCTTTTTAAATTGTTGTTATTTTGGGGATTTTTTGAGAACTTTCTTTTTTGTACCCACAAAACAGTTTGCTGAAACCTTGATTGAAATTGTGTGGATTCTGTAGACTCAAGTTAGAAAGAATAGACATAGTAATAATATTGTGTTTTCTGATCTATTAACACGGAGTATTTTCTCTTTTCTTTAGATTTTAAAAAATTCTTTCATTACAGTTTTGTAATTTTCTGCATATTTTGTAGATGCTGTACATACTTTATTGGACTAATAAGTAAATTAATTAATTAATTAAAAATTAATATTTTATTTTGGGGTGTTTATTAGTGACATTGTGTTTAAAATTTTAAATTCCAATTGTTTATTGTTACTATATGAGAATGTATTCGAACTTCAAGTTCTCCATCCTTTGGACTCCGAGACTCTCACCAGCAGGTCCCTGGGTTTCCAGAACTTCCAAATAAGAGCTACACCATGAGTTTTTTTGATGCTAAGGCCTTTAGACTTGGACTGAGCCATGCTACTTGTTTCCCTGGTTCTCCGGCTTTCATACGACCTATTGTTAGACTTTTCAATACCCATAAGTCTCTTCTCATCTCTCTCTCTGTTTTGGTCTATATACATTTAAGTAGTAGATGATAGATAGATAGATAGATAGATAGATAGATAGATAGATAGACAGATGTTAGATTATTTATCTTATGTATATAATATCTTATCAGTCTGTCTCTCTAGGGAGCCTTGACTAAATCACAAGAAAATATTAAAATTGTTAACATTAGGAAACAAAGGTAAGATGATGAGAGAGACAGGGTGGACAGCCATAAAGATGAGAATTAGACAATTCAATAAATATCATTTTAAACAATATATTTATTTTGGACCCCTCTGATTGTACTACTAACACATATACAAAAAACATTTCCCCATATTTTTTTAACTTTCATTTATAAACTTTGAGTTACCTCACATTGATTTTTAAAGTTAATAATATAAGAAAAATCTCCAAAGAAACATTTAGTTTTTAGACATTTCTCATCAGCTTACATCTCTGATACTAACGCTTCAGAGTCCACTTAGCCTGGATCTGAAATACAAAATATATATTTTTTTGCCTGAATACTTTAGGGTTTTGAAGCATGTAGATATACTTCTAAAGTTCTGCTGCATATGAATTTGAAGATTGACTTCCAATAAAGATTTTGGATGCCACCACATACATCATATGTTCTTTGTTTTATCTTGTTAGCCAAATGTCAATCGTTTACAGGCCAGAAAACAGGATAGGAAACCCCGTATTTGCCAGAACACTTTAAGGTTACATTCAATTTAGCTTATTTATACTCTCTTGGTAGGCAGTAAAAAGAGTTATCTCTTCCTGTGGACATCAAAGCAGGTGGAGTTTTAACAAACTGTCAATAGAGCTTGAAGACCAACCCTTCAGTCTTCTACAATCTTAAAGTTTTCAGTTTAACTATGGATGAAGTAATCTCTGCATCTCTCAGGTCAAGCATAAAGGGGAAACTTTTTAAATGGTTCTCCATAGCCATCGAGAGAATGTTATTAAACAGAAAGTTTCCTAGAACTGTGGAAATAGCTTCAGATAGGAAAATGTTAGTGGTTCCACAGAACTTTTATCACCAAATCCCCTACCACCTCAAGCTTACCACATTGCCTGAAAGTCTTTATTGACAACTTAAAGCGAGAATGGCAAGTCATTTTCATCTCATGTGTCAAATTAGATCTATTGTTATTGTTACTTCTACCAGTGTTGAGAAAGATTTTCTTTTTTTTTTTTTTTTTTCGGTCTTTTCAAATTTGCTTCTGCTTGATTTATGGCCGAGAAAGATTTTAATATAGCATCCTGACGTTAAGACACATACTTGAAGACAAAGTGCTATGATCCATGAGTGATATCTGTTATAGGTGTGAGAAAGAAGAGTGGTGATACAGGAACCAGACAATTGCCAGGTAGGTTTTTTACTCCAGGAAGCTCAATTTCATCAAATATAAGTTTTAGCAGTTTTTTTAGTAATGATTAATGACTATAAAGACAGTGAACACTAACCAATATGCATTGCATATTTACTATGTGCACTGCACTGTGATAAAGAATTAGAAATCATGAGCTAATCTAATAATTATCACAACACTGTGAAATACAGTAACTGTGTAGTTTATCCTCAATAAAACATGTTTTGTTTTTAAAATGCCAGACCCAGAAACTATTTATATTGAAAAACATTTCTTACAAGAAAAAAAATTACAAAAGTAAGAATCTTATGTAAGCCTTTACTGATCTTGAAACATATATATTTTTAAAAACTATTCTAGGTTTCAATATATTTCCCAAACGTGTTGCATAAGACCTTCAAAATATCTGAAGTATCTAACCTAACTTGGAGGATTTAGAAATTTTTCCTGATTTAAATACATTCTGAAACAGTTTTCCAATATTCTCAAAGTAAATGTTAAAAGAATTTTTAAATTAAAAATTTTTACTGCAATATTGGTTTAAATAATATCTGTTTTAATGAAAAAAAACAGCATACTAAATAACTAAACAGAAGCAGAAAAAAAAAAGAAAGAAAGAAAGGGAAGACAACAAGCTAGACACGCAGGAAAGGTGTCTCAAAATCTGCAATACGATATGCATTTCTCCCCTTGGTTGCTTAAAGGAATTCCCACCATAGCCTTTATTCCATTAAACAGGGTAAGTATTATGACATAGAACAGGTGGTGTGTTAACATCTTTGATCATACTATAAACTAAATTTCCATTGCAGAAGAAACTATTGGAAATGTAATGAAAACATAATGAAGTCAACATTCTTGCTTACCAAATGGGATTTTGCAGCACAGTTAATTGGGTGTCAGTGTGAAATGTTGACAGACAGAGAACAGAATGAAGGGAGAGACTAGGAGGGAGAATGGTTTTATATAAGCATTTATATTTTCAGAAGTAGCTTTCACCATCTGGATGTTTTCAATCGTAGATAAAACATATAGCTGGATGAGCCTTTTGGTTTTCATCTAGATTTCCTTGTATCCTCTACAGTACTTGGCCAAGATTGAACATTCAGTAGGCACTTACTGATTAATATTTGGCAACCTATACTAATAATCACAGGCTCTCTGAAACTGAATCTGTGTTGAAGAGTGTAGTATAAAATGTCACTTGATTTTCTTTTTATTTCTTTGTCATATTTGAAGGCAGCGAGGGGACTTTCACCAATGTTTTAGCAATTTTATTTGAATTAATTAACATATCACACAATTCACCCATTTAAAGTACACAGTTCAATGTTTTCTTATTCTGTTCACAACAATCACCACAAACTAATTTTCAAACATTTTTGTTCTCTTGAAAGAAATGCCATATCCAGTAACAGTCAATCCTGGTTTCTCCTCAAGCCCTGCTCTGCCAGTCCTAAGCAACTACTAACTTATTTTCTATCTGTATAAATTTGCTTATTTGGATAGTTCACAAAATGGAATCATAATATATGTGGCCTTTGTGAATGCTTTCTTTCAGTTAGCATAATGTTTTCCATGTTCCTCTATATTATAGCATGTATCATTTATTTTTATTGTCAAATAGTATCCTGCTGTATGAATATACCACATTTTATTATCCATTTATTAGCTGATAGACATTTCAGTTGTTTCCACTTTGAGCTATTATAAATAATGCTTTTATGAATATTTGCATTCAATTTTTTGTATGAATCTATGTTTTCATTTCTCTTGGGTATATCCTCAGGAATGCCATTGTTGGGTCACATAGTAACCCTATGTTTAACTTTTGAGGAAAGGATAGATTGTTTTTAAAAGCAGCTGCTCTTCTTTTAAATCCCATCAGCACTAAAGGAAGCTTCCAATGCCTCCAGCAGTATTGGCCTTTTGAGAACGTGGTAGAACTTCCTCCCTGCAAGTGAAGCCTGGATGAGGAAAGAGGAACCCAATCTGTCTTTTGGGCCTGCTGTTCTTGTCTAGAATAGAACTTCTGCAAGACAAGATTAGTGGAGAATAAAAAACAGCAGTCCATTGCTTTGGGGTGAAACCATATCCTCAACCTGAGAACTGGGAAGGAGGAGAGGTCCTGTCTTCTTGGCTGTACATGCTTGTAGTAGAGTATCTGAAACAGAGAAAGGTGAAGGTGAGACCGGCCCAAATGCCACACACCCTTCTTTTTTCTGAACAAAATTTAGCAGATTTTCTTGAATAAATGGTTTTCCATTTTTTATGTGCCATTAGGATAATTTTTATATACTTTGAATGACTGTGTTTTCTGTATGTATGTACTATTTTCACCAGTTAAATTCATGTATTGCTGTGACGAGCATTTGTGGGGCTCTTTACTCTGCTATTCTAGAAGATTCCCCCTGCCATCACTATTTTAAATCACTGTCTTCTCTTCTGATTACTGATTGACTTGAAATGGCTTATCTAAACATGGTAACTGACACTAAATTAGCCATTAAATATGTTGCTTAAATGTCACTGACTCACTGACTTCTCATCAGAAACAATAGAGGCCAGTTAACAGTCAATGTAGAATTAAATATCAAGTGGAGAAACAGTCATGCTATGCTTAACAACAAGGATTGGTTCTGATAAATACATCATTAGGCAATTTTGTCCTTATGCCAAACATCATAAAGTCTACTTACACAAACCTAAGTAGTACAGCCTACTATACATCTAGACTATGTGGTATAGTCTAATCCTCCTAGGCTACAAACCTGTGTAGCAAGCTATTGTACTGAATACTGTAGGCAACTATAACACAATAATAAGCATTTGTATATCTAAACATGTCTAAATATAGAAAATATAGAGTACTAGTAGGATATAATAGATTTTCTTTTTTTAAAATAGTATACCTGTGTAGGGCACTCACCATGAATAGAGCTTTCAGGACTGGAAGTTGGCCTGGGTGAGTTGGTAAGTGAGTGCTGGGTGAATGTGAAGGCCTAAGATATTACTGTACATTATCATAGACTTTACAAACACTGTACACTTTGGTTGCATTTCATTTGTTTTAAAAATCATTTTTTCAATAACAAATTAACCTTAGCTTGTTGTAACATTTCATTTTGTAAATTATTTAATTTTTGTTAACTTTTTGACTCTTTTGTAATAAAACTTAGCTTTAAACACACATTGTACAGCTCTACAAAATGTTTTACTTTTCTTTTTTTTTTTTTTTTTGGAGTTGGAGTCTCACTCAGTCTCCCAGACTGGAGTGTAGTGGCCACTCCGGGACACCACAGCTTCGACCTGCTAGGCTCAGGCGATCCTTCCGCCTCAGCCTTCCAAGTAGCTGGAACTACAGGCACGCGCTACCACGCCTGGCTAATTTTTGATTTATTGTAGAGATGAGGTCTCGCCAAGTTGCCCAGGCGGGTCTTGAATCTATGGGCTCAGGCAATTC